>CM053029.1:376721501-376779001 GCA_028564925.1 Lithobates sylvaticus
CATCACCATAATGACAGAAGTAAATGTCCGACTGCCAACGTCAGAGACGAGGAATGCTGTGCTACTTACACCTTAAGAGAAAAAACATATGTGGAACTAATAAGTATGGTGTTAAGAAGTGTTTATCAATATACATTTGTTGTCAAATCTATCATGGTTCAATACACCTCCAACAAAAAAAGTAATTCCTAAGACAGACCTGTATAAAAGTACAAAAGGACAATCTGTGTGCCATGGATCTAAGGATATAGACAACCAAAACCAATATTCACAACGCTAGGCATATACTCGAAAATTTACCAACACTGCCACCTTGCATATATACAAGAACATCAATATAAAACAAAATAACTGATGAAGCAAGATCTATAAATTAAACGTGCAGGATATCAGACTTAAAGCTTGCATTTGCTAAAAATCAAACCAGTCCATTAGCCCTCTAAAAATAAACACACAGGGTGTATTATCCTTGTGAAGGGAAAGCTTTATGAACAGCCTGAACAATGAGATTACTGAGGAGAAAATGAGAAAGGTTAGGTGTGTGGATTAGGATGTGTTAATTTCATGCACTTAGGAACACACACTCACACCCCACAGTAGTAGAAGCGGTAGAGGAGGAAAACACTACATGTGTAGGGGTAGAAATATTTGTTACATCATGATGCTGGCTGGCGATGGAGGGTTGCCGCCTTAAAGCCCCCTGAATGGAACTTCCACTTTGGAAAGCATTCACTACATCCATCTGCAAGGAATCAGAGATTGTGACAGCTTGCTCAGCAAGAGAGAGAGAGAACAAGAGAAAGGACCATCCCATCTACAACAAATAAAAAAAAGCAAAAAAAAAGAGAAAGGCACTTTTATAGAGTAGCTAATAAAAGCAAATTGAAGAAAGCTTAAAAGAAGATCAAGAGAAACTAAGATTCTTTCAAGCGTATTTAGGGAAAATACAAAGAAGGTAGAGAGCTCACGCACATCATTCTGAATCAGCCACCTAAACTTAGCGCTAACAAATGAGCTACGACTTTAAATATATTCCCTTAACCCTTATAAAGTGCTTGCCTTATTCAAGACCATACCTGAGTCTGAATTCTGTTTAGGCCCCTAAACCATAAGATCTGACCACGGCGCAACTCCCTCTCTGCATGATCAATCTCCTCTGCATCTTCAGCAAGCTCTTCTTCTGGAATTTCATCCTTATGTGTCCCATGACCTGCCTCTTTGAGGAACTTCAAACGACTCGTTGGTATTGTGGTTACCAGCTAAACAAAGACAAAAATATATGTCTAAGAAAACTGCAAGTTTAGGAATTGGCAAAAACAGCTTTACCCAAGTTCACAAAGTATTTTTTCAGAAAACATATTCAACAATCCTAAATGTGCAAACATTAAAAAGTAATAGAATCTGAATGAATACACCCAAAATTAAATAAAAGCATGCGTAATGTAAAAAGTTAATACAACATGCATTTTTAAATTGTTACCTTTCGTTTATATCTAATGCTTTGACATTCTTTTAAGTCAAAATAAGAATCAAATATTAAAATACAACCTGTGCACAATCTAATAATCAAGGAAATTCTCAAGGCAAAACATGGTTGTGGAGAACACATACTGATAGAACAAGATTTTTTTTTAGATTGGGCAGGGAAGGCCTTGCCTAGCTTTAACAGAATATGCAAAATCTCAAAACCTAATTAAAAAAAATAAATAAAAAAAGTTACCTGGCCCCAAAGTAATGTTCCCATACCCAGGAAAACTGACCAAAGCCACTGATCTACTGTCAATTCTGCACAACTAAAAGGTTTTCCGCCAAACTGAACAATTACAATCTACAAAAGGGATAAGAAAAAAAAGTTAAGTCACTACATTATTATAGTCGAAAAATACTTCTACAAATAGCCAAATTAAATAAAAGCAATGCTCAAACAGGCATTTTAGAAGTGCAGCAAATGCATGACATTCATACAAGTTCTGATATTGCAAAAAAGATTTGAAAAACTCATGTTTAAAATTTGGAGTCAGGTGATAAAAGGTTCAGTACTTCCACTGACAAAATAAAAATCAAAAAAAAAAAAAAAAAAAAAAACATCAAATGAGGTCATCAGCTGCATTATAGATACAATGGCTACCTGGAATCCTGGAATTTGTTCATCCCTGAGGTAAGAACATAGTTAAAATCTTCATCTCTAATTCTCCTCCCGTAGGTATATAAAACAGTAAGCTAGGAAGGAGGATTTAGGAAAATACAAAAACACGTAACCTCTGACCAATAGAATGTTTCTTGCAGCATTGCCTACCAGAATTAGGAGGAACTCAAAAAATATATATAAAATGCTCTTATAGACTTGGAATTTTATTACATAGACATGTATTGTTTACAGTTTAACACCGAAAACATGGTTCACTTACCTGTATTATAAAAGTACCTAATACAATGCTGCAGAATATGATATTTTTAAATATCCCTTCAAACACATTTCTTTCTCCATGAATCTTCCTGGCATTAATTTCATTGAAAAGCTGCATCATAACGAAGGTGTTGAACACAATGGTATAATGCTGTGATGGAGGCGCATGGAGGGGAGCGTTTCTACCACTGTCTATATCAAAAATTTTCTCGCCTGTTAAAAAGAAATCACACACTTATCCAAAATGACTGTCTCCCTGTGAAAAGATAACTTTGAATCACTTATCTTTAGCCTCGTACACACAATGAGATTATCAGACAAAGTATCGTCCGTTTTTTGTTGCATGCTAGTCTAATCGAAAATGAAGAGGTTACTAAAGTTATGAAAATCCTTGTACGACAGAATACAACGCGACAAGTGATGTAATGTATTGTATTGTATTCCGGATGTATTTTCGGATGAAAGTCATACGAGAATATTTTTAGTGCTTGTCCCTTCGGATATTGTTGGCTGAACTGTTGTGATCGGCTCTCGAAAGCTGTGTACCAACATTCAGATTATTCCATGATCAATGCGAAAACAATTTTTGTCATTTTCTGATCGTGTGTACTAGGCATACTAGGGTTCTAAAAATAATTACGGTTTGATACACTTCATAAAGAATCATCTGAAATGTTCACTGTAAAGCTTAATATGCCAAGTGTGAGCATACAAAAATGTTAGCAGCTAGCTGTGCAAGGCTGCATTAACAAGATGATTAAGAGCAGAAAATGTGGACTCTTGTCTGACAACACAACCAACACCCAGGGCTCAATTAGGCTACAAGTAAAGAGGATACAGAGAAATATTTTAATGCCTTGATATGGAGATATTAGGTCTGGAAGTAGTTCTTGCTGTTAGGTTGGGCTGCTTGCAGGTCATCTCATTTAAACTTCTATTAACCACTTCTGGACCAGGTCTATTTCTGACATTTGTTTACAAGTTAACCACTTATGCCCTGGACGATTTAGCTGTCCAAGGACCAGAGCACTTTTTGTGATTCGGCACTGCGTCGCTTTAACTGACAATTGCGCGGTCATGCGACGAGGCTCCCAAACAAAATCGACGTCCTTTTTTTCCCAACAAATAGAGCTTTTTGGTGGTATTTGATCACCCCGGCGGGTTTTTATTTTTTGCGCTATAAACAAAAAAGCGACAATTTTGAAAAAAAAAAACCAAACATTTACATTTTGCTATAATAAATATCCCCCAAAATATATTAAATTTTTTTTTCTCAGTTTAGGCCGATAGGTATTCTTCTACATATTCTTGGTAAAAAATAAAATAAAAAATAAATAAAAATAAAAAAAATTGCAATAAGCGTTTATTGTTTGGTTTGCGCAAAAGTTTTAGCGTTTACAAAATAGGGGATAGTTATGGCATTTTAATAATTTTTTTTTTTTTTTTTACTAATAATGGCGGCAATCAGCGATTTTTATCGTGACTGCGACATTATGGCGGACACATCGGACATTTTTTGGGATTGTCATTTATACAGCAATCAGTGCTATACAAATGCAGTGATTCCTGTGTAAATGACACTGGCAGTGAAGGGGTTTAACCATTAGATGGCAGTGTAGGGGTTAAGTGTGTCCTAGGGGCGTTTCTAACTGAGGGGTGTGACACGTCACTGATCTCTGCACCAATCACAGGGAGCAGAGATCAGTGACACTGTCACTAGGCAGAACAGGGAGAGGCTTGTTTACATTAGCATCTCCCCGTTCTTCCTTCCCGTGAGACGATCGCGGGTATCTCCGCGGCGATTGAGTCCGCGGGACCCGCGATCGTACTCAGAGGTCCCGACCGGCGGCGTGCACGCGATGGAACGGCGGCAAATTTAAAAAGGGACGTACCTGTACGCACATTTGCCTGTCTGTGCCATTCTGCCGACGTACATCTGTGTGCGCCGGTCAGGAAGTGGTAAAAATCTGTATTTTTTGCTCGAAAATTTCTTAGAACCCCAAACATTATATTTTTTTATAGCAGAGACTCTAGAGAATAAAATTGAGATCTTTGCATACTTTATGTCACACTATTTGCGCAGCGTTCTTAAATATAATTTTTTTGGGAAAATACACTTTAAAACGACAAAAGTTACGCCAATTTAGTAGAATGTGAAAGATGTTACATCAAGTAAATGGATACCATACATTTCATGCTTTAAAATTGCACACGCTTATGAAATGGTGACAAACTACCGTACTTAAAAATCTCTATTGGCGACCCTGTTTAGCGTTACAGGGGATGTCTTGTGCTAGAATTATTGCTCTCGCTCCAACGTTCGCGGTGATACCTCACATGTGTGGTTTGAACACAGTTTACATAAGTGAGCGCGACCTTTGTATGCATTCGCCTTTGGCATGCAAGCTCGGAGGGACAGCGCACTTTAATTTTTTTTTTCTTATTTATTTTACTTTTCATTTTTACAAGGTTCCTTTAAAAAATAAAGAAATACGTTTTTGGATCACAGTTATTCCTATTACAAGGAATCTATACATCCCTTGTAATAGAAATTAGCAGGACAGGGCCTCTAATGCAAAATCTGGGGTCAAAAAGACCTCAGATCTCACATTTACACTTAAAGCCGAGTTCCGAAAAAAAAAAAAAAAAAAAAAAATCAGCAGCTACAAATACTGCAGTTGGCGACTTAATAAATCGGACACTTAGCTGTCCCAGGGTCCAGCGATGCGGGAGAACGAAGCCCCGCTCGTCTCCCCCTCCTCTCTGCGGCACCAGCATTGTCACTGTGGGCGCCCAGCTGTGGCTTCACAGCTGGGCACGCACTGCGACTGACCGGGCAATCTGGGACCTGTGATGTGTCCCAGATGATTACCAAGCTGGAGGGGGAGAGGTGAACTTACTTCCGGCGCCACAGTGCCCCGGGAGGAAGTGGGAGCTGGAACCCTCTAAAAATAGTATTTTTATGTCATATTTCCTGTAAGGTGCTTTTCTTTGAGTACATCATGGAACACAGTCAGGCTAATATTCATTACCTGCTGGGTTATACTTCATCATTAAGTGAATAGACACTGGTACACCAAAGGTCTTCAGACAGGAAGTGATCCCATATATAACCCCTCCCATACAGGAAGCACTTCAGTTTTATAGCTAGCACTGAATCCTCCAAAAAAAGAGGGGAGGGATCTGTGTCCCATGATGTACTCAATGAAAAATAATTTTTACAGGCAAGTATGACTTAAAAATTCTAGTTTCTTTTTCATACATAATGGGACACAGTTAAGCCCCATACACACGCTCGGATTATCCGAGGACCAGGTCCGTCGGATCATGTCTGTCGTACTTTGTTCGATGTTGGTTTTGCGTACACACGGTCGGACAAAGTTGTCGGAAAATCCGATCATTCTGAACGTGGTGACGTTTGTTGCCTACGACGGGACTACGTAGAGGCTAGTAGCCAATAGCTTTGGTCTTGTAATGTGATCTGAGCATGCGTAGCACTTTGTCCGTCGGAATTCGCTACACACGATCGGAATTGGTATGATCGGACTTTGTTGTTGAAAAATCTATCCAGCAGGAGATAGGACTTTGTCCGTCGGACAATCCGATGGAAACTGTCCGATGGTGCCTACACACGGTCGGAATTTCCGACAACATTGTCCGATAGGACAGAATCCATCGGAAAAATAGGATTTTTTGTACTCACCGTAAAATCCTTTTCTCTGTAATTCATCGACCGACACAGCTCCTCTCTGTAACAAATGGGTTGTTAGCCTTATCACTAGGAGAATACTAGGCATAGTTGTAATACAACACTCAGAACTCTTAGTTCCGCCCAGGGGGCGGTCCCTTGGGAAACAACCCCCCTGTCTGCAGACAGACCTCAGTACGTCAACAAGCAGTATAACAAAGATAAAAGGAGGGGCGGGTGCTGTGTCGGTCGGTGAATTACAGAGAAAAGGATTTTATGGTGAGTACAAAAAATCCTATTTTCTCTTATATTCACCGACCGACACAGCTCCTCTCTGTAACAAATGGGACGTCCCCAAGCAGTGCCAAACGAGGGGTGGGAAAACAGCATAAAAACTTCATCCACCGTGGCAAGTGGGAACTAGTGAAACTTTACCCACAAAAAACAACAGTGCTGGAAAAACCACCACAAAAATCAGGGTATCCCCAACAGGAGTGATCACCCAAAACAGCATCAAACTGCGGAAGTAATGCAACAGTGCATTAACATTCAATTGCAACTACATGGCTGCCTGCAAAACTTTGAAGCCAAAACAGGCATCAACCGATGCACCGGCGTCTACATTGTAGAACTTGGTAAACGTGTGGACAGACGACCAGGTGACCGCTTTACACACCTGAGCGGCAGACGCTTGGTGTCGGAAAACCCAAGACATTCCAATTGCCCTTGAGGAGTGGGCCGTGACCGGAAAGGGGGGCACCTGCCCCTTCCAGGCGTAGGCTTGCGCTACAGTCTGTCCGATCCACCTGGAAATGGCGGCCGACGAGACCGCCATGCCTTTCATTGGACCAGCCACCGAAACAAACAGTGAGTCCAACTTCCAAAAGGGAGCTGTGGCAGACAAATACACCTCAAGAGCCCGAAGCACATCCAGAGCGCGAAGGGCCACCTCCTTAGGGTGCTTCGGCTTAGGACACAGATGGCAATACGTCCTCATTGATATGAAAAGCCGAGACCACTTATGGTAGAAAAGACGTTTGCGGACACAACACCACCTTATCCTTGTGGATAACCAGATAGGGCGACTTGCAAGACAAGACCGCCAGTTCCGAAACCCTCCTGGCCGATGTGATGGCCACTAGGAAGGCCACCTCCAGGGAAAGTCAACAGGGGAATCTCCCTGATATTTTCAAATGGCGGTTTTTGTAGCGCCAACACCCGGTTTAGATCCCAAGGGGGTAGCGGTGGACGCACCAGAGGGACTACATGTCGTACCCCCTGAACGAAGGTACTCACTGAGGAGTGAGATGCCAGGGGGGGGGGGGGGGGGTCGCTGAAAAAAGACAGCTAATGCTGAAATTTGCCCTTTAATGGTGCTTAATGCCAATTTCTGGTCTACTCCTTGCTGAAGAAAAGCAGGATCCTGGATATGGAAAAGGAGCACGAATGCCATCCTTTCTCCTCACACATGGAGATGTAGGCCTTCCAGGTACGATGGTACATCTTCCGAGAAGATTTCCGTGCTCTCAACACAATTGGGATCACCGATTTCGACAGACCCCTGTTCCTCAACACCTGGCTCTCAAAAGCCATACCGTTAAAATCAGTGATGGTAAAGCAGGATGGAGAATCAGACCTTATGACAGAAGGTCCTATCGCAGCGGCAGTCGTCAGGGAGCGTCTGCCACCAGACGCACCAGGTCTGCGTACCAGGGACGCTGCGGACAATCTGGGGCAACCAGTATCACTGGGATCCCCACAGCTTCCACCCTGCGAAGCAGACGTGGTAACCGTTTCAGTGGAGGAAAGGCATAAATCAGCTAGTACTGATCCCACGGAGCCACCAGCGCATCTGACGCGTCGGCCCATGGATCTCTTGTCCTGGACACGGATCTTGGCACCTTCCGATTGATATGGGAGGCCAGCAGATCCACGCCTGGTGTGCCCCACCTCAGGCACAGTAACCTGAATGTCTCCGGATGTATTGACCATTCCCCAGGGTCCAGAACCTGTCGACTCAAACAGTCCGCCTGCCAGTTCTCCACTCCCGGGATGTAAACTGCCCACAGGGCCGGTACGTGTCGCTCTGCCCACCAAAGTATGTGAGCGACCTCCCGTGCAGCGGCTGAGCTTCTTGTCCCCCCTTGGTGATTGACTTATGCCACGGCCGTGGCGTTGTCTGACTGGGTCCTGATCGGATGCCCTTGCAGTCTCATCGACCATGTAGAGAGACCGATTTCCCAGACTGAATCACAGGGACCTCAACCACCAGATCAGTGAGTATCTGACTGACTCACCTGGATCTGTCGATCCAGGGACAACTGAGATTTGTCCCATTTTGTCAAAATCTTCTTCTGCAGGACTCTGGTGTGGAACTGGGCATAAGGTACTGCCTTGAAGGAGGCTACTATGAGTCCCAGTACTCGCATGTAAAAGCGGAGCGACGACCACTTGTGGTTCATCCGCTGTTTTACCACAGATCTGAGAGTCTGCATTTTGCATGAAGGGAGAAACACTCTTGCTTCCCTGGAGTCCAGCCGCAAGCCTAGGTACTCCAGACGCTGGGTCGGCACAATCACCGACTTCATTAGGTTCAACCGCCACTCAAATTCTTGCAGGTTCTGCATGGTGATCGCCACATCCTCGTCTAATACTGAGGCGGAAGATCGTCTAGGTATCGCATGATCGCGATCCCATGTTGCCGTAGCAACGCCAACACTGGATCCAATACCCTGATAAAGACTCGGGGGGTTGAAGCCAGACCAAAGGGACGAGCCACAACTGGTAGTGGGCTTCCCCGACTGTAAACCGCAGCAACCTTTGATGCCGAAGGCATATGGGTATGTGCAGGTACGCATCCTGGATGTCTAAGGACGCCAGGGAGTCCCCTTGATGGAGTGCAGCGACTACTGAGCGCACCGATTCTATTCGGAACCTCTACACTTTTACAAAGTGATTGAGGGCTTTTAGGTCCAAGATAGGCCGTACCCCTTCCTTCTTGGGAACCACAAACAGATTTGAGTAGAATCCCTGGAAGCTTCTGATTCCGGAACCTGTACAATCACCCCGCACTTCAGCAAATCCCTTACCGCCCCCAAGAGGGCCTCCCGGCGAGCCGGGCATGCTGGAGGGGGAAGAAACTGTTTGGCGGCCAAGAGAGAAACTATCTTGTAGCCTGTGGAAATCAGATCGCAGACGCATTGGTCGGACAACCGTGAGGACCACCGTGCTGCAAACTCCCGAAGGCGACCCCCCGCCCGAGATATGGGTGGGGGCAATCTTCGTGCGGTCGCACTTTTATTCGCAGGCTTGTTAGGCTTGCGGTTCCAGGGACGACTTTGATCGTCCGTGGACGTCCTGTCGGGCTTGGACGCTTTGTCGAAGCTCCGGGCGGACGAAAAAAACGTTTGTGAGCGGAAAAGGAGGGCCCTTGCCTACGGCGTGGCTCCTTAGCCTTCCTGGCCTGTGGGAGTAGTGTACTCTTACCCCCGGTGGCATTTTCAACAATGTCATCTAATGAGGCTCCAACGAGCCGGTTGCCAAGGAAGGGAAGATCCGTCCGGGCTTTTTTTGGATGCCTGGTCAGCAGACCAGCATTTTAGCCAAATCAGGCGCCTCAGCACCACAGCTGACACTGAAGCCCTGTATAACAGAGGGAGAGTATCCAGGGCCGCGTCACAGATGTACTTAAGGCCTTGCACTAGTTGGTCTGCTAGTTCCACGCAGACAGGAGAAGCCTGTTGCTCTCCCAATTCGCGGTGCAAAACTTTTGCCCACTCAGTCAGTGTCTGCGACACAAGTGCGGATGCCAGTACTGGTCGCACGGCTGACCCCACCACCGTAAACGAGGAACGAGCCACTGCCTCTGCCTTTCTGTTCGTGGGATCCTTGAATGCAGGAGTCCCCTCAACCGTGATCGTGGTTACTTTATTTAACCTGGATACTGGGGGGTCCACGACCGGAGGAGCCGACCATCTTTGAGAAGGCTCTCCTCAAAAGGGTAACGCACCGTCATGTATTTGGGGACCAAAGGTCCGTTGCGGGCGACCCCATTCCCTGTAAATAAACTTGTCAAAATAAGTCAGATACGGGAACACCTTAGGTGAACATGCTGGCTTGCGGGACCCAAAAGGGACCGGTACATCAGCAGAGGAATCTGCTGGCTCCTGAATCTTCAGGGAATCACGAACAGCTGTGATAAGTGCTCCAACAAGCGCTTTGTCGCGCCCTGACAGAAACGGCCCTGGTCAGCGACAAGACAGAACAGGGGTCACCAGCCTCAGCAGGACCCGAGTCTGCATCAGCGCTCTCCCCAGAGGACAGGGGGGGGGGGCAGGGGCCTCTTTAGTGCACCTTCTTCCCACGCACCGCCTCCATTTTGGCAACGAGTAAATTGAGGACCGCCGTCAGGGTGTCTATGGGTACTGCGCAATCCGCAGGTGACCCGGTTACAATTGCCTGGATTCCGGGGGAAGAAACACCAGTTTCTGAAGCAATGCTGACCCTATCCTGTCTGCCACCCGAAGTGGACTTAGGACAGTGACAGTCCCGCCCTCCTTGCCACCGCTGACTGAGGGGCTCTTTCCGCCGGACTCACCACCCTGAGGAGTTCTGCGCTGTCCACAAGTAGTGCCTGTAGTCCCTGAGTGCTCCCAAGTGCAGAGGAAACAAAAACTGTGTCTGTGTCAGCTGCTAGAATGAGTGCTAAAAAGGTTCTAGAAATGTGCTTTAGCTTCAATAAAATGGCTGCCCAGCGTCCAGTACACAGACAGGAAACACAGGGAAAATGGCTGTGAGCACACACGAGTCATGCTGCTGCTAGAGAACACTGAGAACGTGTTCAGACTTCCAGAAAATGGCCGCCAGTGTCCTGAATAGGAGATCACTTGGAAAATGGCCGCTGGAGTCCAGGAAGGCAATCTGCCCTTGCCCGCACCTAAAATGGCTGCCAGCAGCTCCATGAGGTACAGAAAGCAAAGATGATAGCAGAAACACAGCACCGCACCAGACCACAGCAGATCCTCACAGGCACCTTCCGGGAGCATAACCCACAGAACCCAGGACACCCCCAGCCAGCCAGCATCTCAGGTGAGAGCCCACAAAGATCCCTGTATATACAGACATACACCGCTCAGCAGCCACATGCAGCACCCCACCAGGGAGGGGGGGAGGGAAGATAGGGACTAGAGAGGTTAGAGAGGGAGGAGAGGAACCTCCGAATCGACCTCCCAGGGAATGCCCAGCTGCTCAGCCCCACCGAGGCAGGGAGAGCTGTACTTACCAGTCCTGAAGAGCTAGGAGACATTCCACTGCAGAACTACTCACTAATCAGTATAGGGTAGCTGCTAGGCCTCGGCATACTGTGACTCAGACATCAGTAGCCCGGTCATATGTACGCCCCGGAGCATAAAAGCTCACCGACCACCTCTGGAGCTGAGGTTTCGTCGTGGCCTGCCGAGCCGTAGCTGCGACCTGCACACGCTCGATGGCCGGACTGGGGAGACTACAAGGATAAGGGTATCCAGCCTGTCACCCAGCCGGCTGTTGATAGTAGATCACAGGATCAGTCATCTTGCGCAAAAAGCCAAGCTTCTGCATAAAAAAAACACGGACCGATGGGCCCGCAGGGTTCCTAGGTCTTTCTCCTTTACTAGGCAAAAAAAAAAAACTGAGGTCTGTCTGCAGACAGGGGGGTTGTTACCCAAGGGACCGCCCCCTGGGCGGAACTAAGAGTGCTGAGTGTTGTATTACAACTATGCCTAGTATTCTCCTAGTGATAAGGCTAACAACCCATTTGTTACAGAGAGGAGCTGTGTCGGTCGGTGAATATAAGAGAAATCCGACCGTGTGTATGGGGCTTTAGGCTAATATTCATTACCTGCTGGGATGTCCCAGAGCAATAGCATTGAGGGGAGGGAGAAAATGCCAAACAATAGCCTTCAGAACTTATACGGCAGCCCGCAGTACACTGCGGTCGAAAGTCAAATCCTCGGCTGCTCGAACATCCACTTGATAACATTTTTTGAACGTATGCACTGAAGACCAGGTAGCAGCCTTACAAATCTGAGCCACAGATAGCTGATGGCGAAAAACCCAGGAGGTTCCGACACCCCCGGAAGAATGAGCTCTCACCTTAAAAAGGGAGGAGCTTTACGTTTCAGGTAGGCCTAAATGACCAATTGATGGACCCAATTGGCAATGGAAGCTGCCTTCCCCTTGTGTCCTTTTGGGGTTCCGCAGATCTAGACAAATAAACTTTGACTGCCCGGACAACGTCCAAAGAATGCAGTCATCTCTCTTCCACAGAAGGAGGCTGAAAGAAAAAGGAAGGCAAAAATATTTGCTGACACCACTTTTGGCAAAAAGGATGGAACAGGTCGTAACACGACTGTCGTGGTGAAGGCATAAGTACAGTTCCCTGCATGAAAGGGCCGCCAACTCAAACACCCTTCTAGCCAAGGTGAAAGCCATCAGGAAGGCTAGCTTGTGTGACAGCAAGTCTAATGGAATTTCCTTAATAGGTTCAAATGGTTGTTTCTGTAACACAGACAGCACCAAGTTCAGGTCCCCAAGGACACATAGGTGACCTAATGGGGGGAAGCCAGCAAGTTGCCCCTTGCATAAAGATTCAGATCAGTGAATAGGACGCTAATAAGCCTTTGGAGGAATACCAATAGGGCCAAAACCTGACCTCTGATTGTGCTCAAAGCCAATTTGATTTCCACAGCCGACTGTAGAAAAGAGAATTCTCCCAATCACATATTTCCGAGGATGCCATTTTCTGGCTTCACACCAAGCAATACAAGTCTTCCAGACCTTATGATAAATTTTCCTAGAATCTTCCTGGGGGCACTCATGCGGAAGTGCTCTCGTGTCCTGCTGATGTGTCCATTGACAGACAGCAGGACCTGGCCCCGCCCCCGGTGTCATTGGATTTAATTGACAGCAGTGGGAGCCAATGGCTGTTGCTGCCATCAATCTATCCAATGAGGACCCGAGACACCGGCTGGAGCCGGTGTGTTTGTTCCCGTCGCTGGAAAGACTAGGTTCAGGTAAATAAAGGGGGGCAGCTGCAGCACAGGTGGTTTTTCACCTTAATGCATTCTATACCCTGAGGGATTACAACCCCTTTAACAACTTGCCTACCAGGTACGAACACCCCCTTTCCTGACCAAGCCATTTTTCAGCTTTCAGCGTTGTCGCATTTTGAATGACAATTGCATGGTCATGCAACGATGTACCCAAATAAGTTTTTTTTCCCCACAAATAGAGCTTTCTTTTGGTGGTATTTGATCACCTCTGCGGTTTTTATTTCTTGCGCTATAAACAAAAGAGGGACAAGTTTGAAAAAACGCAATATTTTTTACTATAATAAATATTAAATTTTTTTTTTTTTTTTTTTTTTTTAATTTCCTCAGTTTAGGACGATACGTATTTTTCCACATATAGTTTTATTTATTTTTTTTACAAAAAATAACGCAATAAGCGTATATTGATTGGTTTGCGCAAAAGTTATAGCGTCTACAAAATAGGGGATAGATTTATAGAATTTTTATTTATATATATATATATATTTATTTTCTTTTACTAGTAATGGCGGGGATCTGCGATTTTTATCGTGACTGCGACATTGCGGTGGACATATCGGACACTTGACACATTTACACAGCGATCCGTGCTATAAAAATGCATTGATTACTGTATAAATGTGACTGGCAGGGAAGGGGTTAACACTAGGGGGTGATCAAGGGGTTAATATGTTCCCTATGTGAGTGATTCTAACTGTGGGGGGAGGGGACTGACTGGGGGAGGGGACAGATCGGTGTCCCTATGTACAAGGTACACACCATTGGTCTCCTCTCCTCTGACAGGACATGGATCTGTGTGTTTACACACACAGATCCACGTCCTGCTCAGGTTACTGGGCAATTGCTGGTGCCCGGCGGACATCACGGCCGCCGGGCACGCGCATCGGGTCCCCAGCGACGCGGCGGGCTCGCCTCCCGCGGCGCACGCCCCCTAGTGGCCACAAAGTTAGTGCCGTCATATGATGTCGGCCCGAAACAGATGTTTCTTGCCGCCGTCATACGACAGTGGGCGGTCAGATAGTGGTTAAAGTACACAGTTACCATTCACTCCAGTGTATCAAATACGTGTTTTAGGTCCATCCACACTGATGCATTGTAACACGTGTTACTTGCGTTGATGCGCTATGATGCCATTTTGAAAGGCATCCCAATATATGTGTCTTGCGGTGCCCTGCCAGAAATGGTAAGTGCAATTTTTGGTATGCCAGGCAGCCAACTGAAATGAATAGGCTGCCCTAATGAACCGCACATTACCACAACGCAATTGTGTAAATGGGCCCTTTGTGTTGAAAAGAAAATCAGATAGCGTGAAACACTTTAAAGGGGAAGAAATTATAAATGTGATAAAAAAAAAAAAAAAGTTTCATACTCCGAAGCAATGCAAACACACACACACACACACACACACACACACACACACACACACACACACACTTACCCGCAAATAGTAGTGTGAAGACCACAACCAACTGGTAGACTGCATGGCCTAAAATATTTTTCATCATTGTGCGAGATATGAGGGGTTTATTTCTCCCATAAGGTTTTCTCAATAACAGAGATTCAGTTGGAGGCTCAGTTGCCAAAGCAAGTGATGCAAATGTGTCCATAATAAGATTTACCCATAACATCTGAACAGCCTTAAGTGGAGAGTCCTGAGAAAAAATAAAAATAAATTAAGGTATTGTGAAGAAGTGTTGCATGCAAAATGGCTACCTATTTAGTACAGCATTATTATATCACATACAACAGAAAGGATAGTTCCTTATAAAAATTGACAGATTAAAATACTCTAAGGGCTGGCTCACGCCAGATAGTTTCGGATCAATTTATAAAAAAATTAAAAAAATGAAAATAAAAAAAAAGGCACTGGGATGCATTGAACAACAAAATGCATCCAAAAAATGTATGCTAAAAACACACCTGGAACACTGAAATTCCTAAACAATGTTTTACAATAATCTTATTAACTTCTTCCCATCCGCTCCGGCATCTCTAAGTGGGCTTGTACACTAGAAAGGGGGGCAGGGGGGGGACAGGAAGGTCTACCTATTCATGTGACCACTGTGGGGTAACATGATCAGGAGGCAGTCTGTGCTAGGAGCGCGCAGTGAGCGTGTTCTTGGCACAAAAACCTCTGTTGCCCATAGATGCATATGTGTGGTGTTAAAGCCAACCCTCTGACACTGCATATTGCGTTACATGGGGGCAGGAGGTTAAATATTTAATCGAAAGACAAAATTTCCTATATTTGTCAGATTCGGTTTCCCTAAAGAATAACAGACTGCCAAGACACCTGTCCCTTTATAATACACCATGTGAGAAATTAAACTAGTAGCTAGGGAAAACTAAACACCCAGCAAAAGTTGTGGTTTGAGTCATAGGGTGGTACAGATCCCGACTTATTTTAGTGCACCTAGCATTCTCCTGGCAGCATAAACTCACATCTAGTGAATCTGGCTTTTCTCCATCATTTAACACGTTTGTGTTCAACTATGCACTAAACATGTGCATTCTGTAAATAAAAAAAATGAAATAAAAAAAATAAACGACTCCACTGACTATATGGGGAGGGAGGACTGGCCTGTTTGGGAAAAGGCTAAGGCTCATCCACCAGAAGTCTCAGTATGTCTGTGCGCAAAGATCTCTTGGTTTAATTTAGGGCAAAAAGGATAACTAGAAACAGCTTCACTGGAGGAAATGCATACACCAGTTTGAATAGAGATAAAGGGGGATTTCTACTTGATTTCTACTCGTGGCTACAAACCTGTTAAGTTTCTTTTTGAATCTGCAGTCAATGATGCCCACATCTAGGGCTCCCTACCTCAGAGCATCAGAAAGAACTCGGGGTGGAAGAGGGTCCGGGTGCCCTGAACAGTTGGGGAATTTTAGATACTGCTCTAGCCTGACAGACTGGTGTCCATTATCCCCTCCCTGAGAGAGGGGAGGAATGATTTCTTGGATTCTAGGGTGGAGTTGAAAATCTATTACTAGGTAAGGGAGATTTCACATACTACTATGAGAAAGCCGACATTAAATGGACACCCTGAGATCTTAGCAGGGCAAGAAGCAGAGCAAATAACTTGGTAAAAACTGATAGCCGGAAAGTCAGGACGACAAATTGAAAGCCTTGGTTTCCTACGGCAAAGTGCAGACTGTCTGGTGTGCGGGTATAAATGGCAAAGTGCAGACTGTCTGGTGTGCGGGTATAAATGGCAAAGTGCAGACTGTCTGGTGTGCGGGTATAAATGGCAAAGTGCAGACTGTCTGGTGTGCGGGTATAAATGGCAAAGTGCAGACTGTCTGGTGTGCGGGTATAAATGATGATTGATGATTGATGATGATGATGATGATGATGATGAAGATGATGATGAATGATGATGATGATGATGATATCCATTGATGCCACAAATTCCCCTCATCGGAATGAAGCGATGATCTTATGGAATGCCATGCGGAATTTGGAGACACTCGGGTATCTGTTCAGGAACTTTAGGTCTAAAATGGAACACATACCTCCATTTGGTTTTGGGCTCTTTCACGCGAGTGGACCGTATGTCCGTATTTCATCTATCCATTTTCGGACGAAATACGGACATGCATACACCCCTATGGGATAGCGGGTGTCAGCGGATGAACATCCACTGTGGTCCGATTCTGCAGACGGAGGAAAACCCTATTTTTTCCATCTGTCTGCAGAGCAGATCGGATGAACACGGACAGATGGGCGGTACCTGCACAGTGTGCTGGGACCGCCCTGTCATTCGCCGGCTCAGCGGGGATCAGCTGAGCGATCCCCGCTGAGCAGCGGATCTTCACGGGGCGGATCATTACGGATCCGTCCCATGTGAAAGGGGCCTTTGAGACCTTGAATATGTTTGAAAAACAAAAAACACACACACCTTTAAAAATTTCCTTTGCAGGAAATTAGATCACTCCTTGTGGTACAAGTTAATACAGAGATGCCCTCAGTTCTGCCTGTTTTTGGAAGTGAAGCTGGCAGACTGGGGGGTAGGAATTAAGGGAAAGTAATAAAATCCTATTTTGTAGTCCCTAGAAACGACAGATTGGACCCAGTGATTGGGACAACTCTGATCCAGACTGGTGCAAATGCCAACAGACATTCCCCCAGTCTGTAGCATTAGGGCATTTCATCATTGCGACGAAGACTTCCGGGTAGGCTTGGAGGGTTTTGGGGGCCCAAGGATTGCTTCATAGAGTGGACTCTTGAAGGGAAAATGCCCAAGAGCTGAAAAGGGACACCCTTCGGTGAGAAGAGGTATTTATCATAGAAGCATAAAGCTTGGCCGACAACTTCCTTGTCAAGGGATACAAACAGGCATTCACCATCAAAACACATGTGTACAACATCTTCTAACAGCAGGATCAGCAGGCCAAGCCTTTAACCACAGACTGAAGTACATTCTCCATGGCATCACACAATAACAGCGCCAAAGGCATGTGATGCAATTGTTCTAGGAGAACAGAATCATGTTCTCTATACTTTAGCCCTGTCTGGTTATCAATAGTCCAACAAATGGACGTGGCTGCAATAGACTGTTATAAGGCAAGACCAGCAATAGCAAAGGATGCCTTCAATAGAGTTTCAAAGGGTCTATTGACAATCTTTAAAGTGGATGTAAACCTGAATTTTTTTTTTTTTTTGTCTGGCACAATATAGAGTATGGGATTTCAGATCAGCTGTGCTCAGTCTTGCCACAAAGTTAATCCAGCTGGAGCAATCCTCATCTTTTTCCAGTGAAATAAAACTGACAAACTGAAAACTGTCCGTTCTCCCCCCTTGCTGTGAAGGACAGGTGATTTACATATTTCGTACACTAGCATAAGACATGCATTATTTTTTAATTCCCACCCCCACTCCTTTCCTCAGCAGCTCTGCAAGGATTGGCTGTTACACACCTCAGCATGATTTGGCAAGCTGAAGTCATGTGGGGACTTTTCTGGGTTTTGACTGGATGTTAGTGATCATAGCAGAAGTTCAGCGTAAGAAACACACAGGAGAAAATACATGTTGATAAAGGGAGTGTAGAGGTGGACAGGGAGTCTACTGACATCACGACTCCACCCACTGAGCCCTGAAAAACAAACCCACCCACAAAATCTGAAGTTTTTCGGGTCTCCTAGCAGACAGAGGGGAAACATTTGACAGATAAGTATACATGCAGGAGGCATGTATATCCTTCTAGATAACCAATATTGCAGTAGTTTAGAAAGAAAGAGTGGGTTTACATCCACTTTAACGAAGAAAAAAAAGATCAACAGAACAGTAAAGATGCTGGAGGACAGAAATGGCAGGATTCACTACAGTTTTGGCTAAGGAGATTCTGACGCTGATACGTGAGCTTACAGTAGAAAGTAGGGTTGTCCCGATACCACTTTAAGACCGAGTACAAGTACCAATACTTTTTTTCAAGTACTCGCCGATACCGATTACCGATACTTTTTTTTAATGTCATGTGACAGTTTGACTGATGGCACTGATAGTTGGCACTTATGGGCACTGATAGATGGCATGGATAGGCAGCACTTATGGGCACTGATGGATAGCACCGATGGCTGGCACTGACTGATGAGCACTTATAGGCAGCACTTTTGGACACTGATAGGCATTTATGGGCACTGATGGGCAGGCACTGATGGGCACTAAAATGCAGCATTGATTTGCAATTTCATAATAAATGACATGAATGATGAGAGGCAAGGAAGGATTTTGAAATGCTATATGGCATATAGCATTGCAAAATCCTTCCTTGCCTCATCATTCATGTCATTTAACATTTAGTATGCTGCAACGTCCCTCTTGGTACACCTTGCACTCAGCTGCAGTAAGCCAGCAGCAGACATCTTGTTACACCCAGCTCGAACTATATGGGCTGGGTGTAACAAGATGTCCGCTGCCGGCTTACTGCAGCCGAGTACAAAGGTGTACCAAGATGGACGCCGTGATGTTTATCCTCCAACTGAGACACGGAGCCGTCACTTCCTGTTCCGAATGCGACGGCTCCGGGCACCGCTTTGGACACAGACAATATGCGGCGGCACCCTTCATCCCGGCCAGCTTACCCCCCTGTTCCACTGCTGCCAGATCGATCTCCGCTCACCGACTTCCGGTTACAGGTATCGGATTAGGCATCGGGAGCATTTGTGCGAGTACAAGTACTCGCACAAATGCTTGGTATCGGTCCCGATACCGATATTGGGTCAACCCTAGTGGAAAGAATATGGTTTGAAGCTTGTGTCTCAAAATGCAGAAGGTGGCAATTCCTCTGCAGTATCCTATTTTGCATCCATGTCACCATCAAAATATTTCTCAGAGGTTAGGAGGATCAGGGTCATACTCTTGAAAAGCTTCAGGTAGTGGAGAGGCAGAAGAGAGCTTTTGGGCCCTAGAACACACCAGAGGGGTAGAGTGTTTGCCCAAGATATCAGACAGTTGAAGTCAAACCTGCCTTAGAAGATGGGTCCTTCGTTGCATGTCTGATTGGGAGTTAGAATTATAGGAGATGTGTAAATCTTGGACCTTGCTTTGTTGCAGGATAACCGCTATTGCCTTGAGCACTTTGCTGTCTTCCAGCATTTTGCCGCCTGTAGTACAAGTGCTATTGGGCCTTGTTCTCATCGCCAATGCGCCTCGTCTCTACTGTTGCTAACTGGGGGATCTCCTGATGCAGAATGAGAGGATATCTATGTGGCTGGTAAATTAGCCACGATAACCCAGGCACCAACTGATGTCCTTGTCTCTGGAGAACCATATAGTGAGGAACAGATGTACTTTAGGCATTCTCAGCTGAAACAGTAGGCGTAAGATGGAAGCCTTTTGCAAAACCAGCCAAAAAAAAAGGAAATGTTAGCTACTGAAAACGTAGTAGAGACATTTACGTGGGGGGGGGGGGGGGGGGGGGATTGTGAAACATCACCACACTTAAAAATAGGATATAGTGACAATTACAGGGAAAACCTGTACCTTTCCAATGCTCCAGGTTCCTGGAGGGGACCAAAACTTCACTTGTCACAATGGGCATTACCCCTGAAGGAGTTTTCAGGATCGGGGTGCCATAGGAATGGACCACTGCCTTGGATCTGTGAGCGCACTGCGGCCATAAACTGTGGGACATCAGATCCAAGATGCGAAGTCATGCTCGTAAGCGTTTCCCCTTATGCATTTGTCAGCTTGCTTAATGGTATATATGCTAACCAGGATAAAAACTTTAAGGACAGGCACTGATGTTTTTTTGGAAGGTGTGTTTTGATGAAAACCACAAAAGCAGTTTGTTTCTCTTTTGCTCCAAAAAGGCAAAACTAGTGAATTAACCCTATACATTTTTGTTTTCAAGTATAAAAAAAATAGAAAAAGGGTAGCTGCATTTTTTTTGAATTACTAAAACAGTAACATCACTGAAAATACCAAAAAATGTAGTGTAAAAGGACACAACAGCAGAGTAAGAAATAAGGTAAACAGTACGCTGGTTAGTATGCTCAGCTGTTCAACTTATGTATGAAAAGAAGTTAAGGGCAAGTAACCTTAGCCTTCCCAGATACATCTAGGTCACAGCACTAGAGTATGCACGGTCATCTGTCAAGTATTGCATATTTAATGTGAATGAGAAACGCTGTGCTTACTTGTGTGATACATGCTCCAGTAAAAGCTACAATAACTGCAACTACATTGACGGTAAGCTGGAACTGTAGAAATTTTGAGATACTGTCATACACGTTTCTTCCCCACATTACTGCTTTTACAATGCTGGAGAAGTTGTCATCTGTGAGAATAATATCAGAAGCTTCTTTTGCAACATCTGTTCCAGCAATACCCTGTGAAGAAAGGCAAAGGGAATAAAGTTTTTAATAAAACACATGCATTCCCCCAAGCAACACCACTGTACATTAAACAATGCATTATTAAATAAGCAAAGACACTTGTCTGCCTCAAGTGCTCTCATAAATGCATTTTGGGCACACTGCCTTCTCTATTCATTTAATGACACGAGAAAGTCTCAAGACACAAAATGATGAAGCATCTGCAGAGGACATGAAAAGTCGTATTAAATAATTTACTTAAGCCTTCAAGAAAACAAACCTGACCACAAAAATTTGCACATGCCATTGTCACTGTGTAAAGCTTAAAGGGCAAGTTCAAAATGGATATTTACATTTTTTAGGAAAAGTAGATAAGGCTTATACACCGACCAGTTTCTTCCATATTTCAGCAACCAAGCGTACATACCCGTATGCTCAGGGAGGTTCATGTCCACCTCCACAATGATGAACAGGTGTTCCATGCATCCCTGTATAATCAATTGCTGTCAAATTGGGACTCAGAAGATGCATGGCTACAGCCGTTGCTCCCAATATGACTTCCATGTGGGTGTGTCCCCCCAAAACACATCCTACAACATAATGTGACTTGCTGCCCCACAACATGAAAACAAGGCGTCTTGCTGCTCCCTCCCCCGTTACCCTCCAATGTTGAGACATGTGGCCTGGTACAGTTCAGCAAGGCCCTTTTCTTTTCTGGCCATCCAGGGTGCACGCCTGAATAATAAACAATGTGGTTGGAATAATAAGGGAAACTATATTGTTCTGTTCAAGTAATTTAATATATATTTTTTTAATGTCATCTAGCCCCTTCTTGCTCTCTCCAGTGTTTAAACGCTTCAAAAAAGCCCAAGAAAGAATAAGTGGTCACATGATCAGAAGCTGGTTGTGCCGGCTACATATCCATAGTCAAGAATAACCTAGACCTAAATAACACAGACATGCATTTCCTTTTCAATCATTTATTCAACAAAATTAATAGATGTAATTGTGTACTGTGGAAAAAGAACACTCTTGGCATCAAAAGTGAGTATTGCCCCCTTTAGCAGAAATGCCCACTACTAACCTGACCACATACATCAAAACATTTGACTGCTTCTCCATGCAAATCGCCTTTAGCTGAAGGAGGTTTGTGCGTTTTTTTTTGCATGAACTGCCCATTTCAAAATAAACTTACACAATTTCAAACTTAATCCAATTTGTGGCTTTGACTAGGGAAGTCCATAACTCTCTAGTTCTCATTGATTTGATAGTGTGCTGTAGATCATTATCGTGTTGAAAAACACATTATTGGTTTAACCAACTTTTGGACTGATGGGTTGACATTCTCACCAAGCATAGAATGACATCACAAAGCCCAGGCCCTGAAGCAGTAATACAACCCGAAAGAACAACATTTCCAACATAATGTTTCATAGTTATTCTGAGGCTCTTATGAAATGCTCTTTGGTTTGTGGCAAACATGTCTACTGTTACTACCAAACAACTATCTTTCATGGAGTTATTTTTTGGCAACATAAGTTTTTTCTTAACACACCTCCCATGCAGATTGAATTGGTGTAATCTCTTGATGCATGGACAAACTGTTGCAAGAATTACCAGAAAACTGAATGATAAAATATTTGGATTGCTTGGGAGATTTTTTTTTTTTTTTTTTAACATCAAATGGTTGCTGGGCCAGCCAGACCTGGATGAACTGATAGTCATTTAAAATGTACCCCCTTTTATAGATATTCCTTACAGTGTAATTTTTTATTTCAAATCAATTGTTTGGCAATCTTTTTAAATCCCTTTCCAGATTCAGCATCTACAGATTTATTTCTGAGGGCCTTGATCTTGGCATTATGACAACACACATCAATAGCAAAGAACGCTAGGCCCTAGATATGCAAGGTTTAAATAAGGCTGGTTCCATTCCACTGGCATACTTAAGTTCAAATGACTAGCATCCAATTTCATTGATTTGAAGTGGTGGTCAACATAGGGGTGTACTTACAGTTTTCCATATTAAACATAAGCATTTTCATTAATTTAGATCACAAAAAATTAATACACATCAATTGTGTGTAATTTGTTCAAAAAAATATGTATCTGAAGGCAACATTTTATTCAAGATCTAATTATTGCCAATTCAAATGGTAACTTTTTTTAACATTCCACATGACTGTATAACAGTCAATATAGAAGGCAAAATCGTTACGCTTTAAAGGGCAAGGGTACCATTTGAACAATCCGTTTTCAATTTAATCCCTCTTACCTCCCTGTGTGCATCCCATTTCAGTGTAAATCCCAGCTCATTAACTGCTTGCCAAGAATAGAGCTCTGTGCTGGATGCAAATGCGCAGGAGTTACATCTTTAGTGGCCACTCAAAATGCCAAAGAAGAGCATTACAGGAGCCGTTAAAAGTGTTAAAACGGTAGTAAACCCCACTTGGCCATTCTTACCTACAGGTAAGTCTATAATAAGGCAAACTGGCTGCATCCAGGGTGAATATCCCCTAAACTGTGCACATTTATTCACCTTGGATGCAGTTAGTTCACCGGTGCATGTGCTCTGAAGGTCCGGCATACTTTGCCTAGCATCAGGAGGTTCATGCCAGAACCAAGGGCTCACGCACACGTAAGTGACGTCATCGTGGTACCGGCCAATCACATAGCCGGAGCGTGCAAACCCGGAAGAAAGACCAGGGGAAGAGGTCAGCCCTCAGCAGTGACAGCACAGCGCTGGAGGGCTTCGTTCCAAGGTGAGCATTTCATAATGTGCTAGTATGCTATGCATACTAGCACATTATGGCATTGCCTTGCAGGTGTTTAAGGTAGACGCTGCTGTTGAATGGTGCAGTGACTGGACCCAGGAGCTGTCATTGAAGAGTTAAACCTCTCATGGTTTATTGAACCACGGTAAAAGGATACATTTTACAAACTACTACAAGACCTTTTGATACTTAGTCATCCATATGATGGTGTACAATGTTTTGTTTTTTGGTGTAGGCGGCATACAGAGAGAAGGCATGCTTTGGTGTTTGTGGAAGTTTGGAGGATGGACGAAAGCAGTACCATAGGCCAAAACCATCAGTGGAAGATGTATGGAGTATTAGGCCTCTTGCACACAGGAGTAAAAAAAAAAAAAAAAAAGTCACTTCCTTTACTGATCTTGATATAGATGCATTGCAGTCTAAAGAACCATACACATGACTGAAAAGATGAGTAATAAAAGCAGAGTGTAGAGAGCCAAGAAACAAAAAAAAAAAAAAAGAAAAGTGTAGTAATTTAAAACAGAAGTTTGGGAACTTGCAATACTGGCATTGAAAATTTTTTCACTTCTATATGCTTACGCGCTTTACGATCCTTTAAGGAAGGTCTTTATGAAACATTTTATTCGGGATCTTTTTATGTCAAGATTCTGAGTAAAAACACCAGTAAAGTCTTATGTTGGTGTTCAACTGGCCTTAAAGTGCTCTTATAACCATGTCTCCCACTGGCAGAAGTCCAAATTAATCTCTATATAAAATTGGGGACGTTCAGTACTAAAGCTACACACCTTCAAGCACATACACAATCTATATACAAGTTATTGTGACAAATGCATCTGTACACAAAGGTTATTGAACTATAACCACTTCAGCCCCGAAGGATTTGCCCCCTTCCTGACAGGGCCATTTTTTGATCCCTTTGATCGATTGACCCCATGAAACTATCCCCTATTTTGTAAACGCTATAACTTTTGCGCAAACCAATCAATCGCTTATTGAGATTTTTTTTACCAAAAATATGTAGACGAATACTTATCGGCCTAAACTGAGAAAAAAAAAAAAAGACGTCATTTTGTTTGGGAGCCACATCGCGCAATTGTCAGTTAAAGCAACACAGTGCCGATTTGCAAAAACGATCTGGTCAGGAAGGGGGTAAATTCTGCGAGGCTGAAGCGGTTAAGATAGGAAAAAAAAAAAAAAAAAAAAAAAAAAAAAAAAACAACAACTTCTGCCTTTACAACTCCTTTAAACAGGAAAAGGGAGAACGTACACCTGTCAGGAATAGGCTTCGGCAGTGACCTATTGAATCCACAGTGAGGGTGAAAGAAGCAGAATGCCTTCTGTGAGAGCTTTTGGGAAGGACAAAGAATCCCGGAAGTCTAAAGGGGTCTGCTGACAGGTAAACACAGGTAAACATGTACAGCATGAAATACATCCACACAGCGAAGACACTTCTCCAGGGTGTTTAGGAGCAGGACAGGACAACATTCTGATTAAAGTAAAAGTCTGGGCTTGAACTAAGCTTAAAACTTGTCCCACCCACCCTTTTAACATCTATACTTACTGCCCTGTAGAAGAAAAATGCTTACCGCTTAATGTGCTCCAGTCTGGTCACGTGATCGGCTTCCAGTGACCAGCTTCAGGGGAAAGAATGGACAGGCAACAGATCCCCCATAATAAAGCTTAAGGGTGGCATCACCACTCAAGAATTACATCCATTATTGGCACTCTACTTTCCTGAAGCGGGCCGCTAAGGTTAATCATGTCACCAGACTGGAGGGCCCTGAGAATAGGTATAAGCATGTTCCTTTTACAGGGTAATTAGTATAGCAGTTATATAGGAGTGGATGGGAGCCATTTTAGGCATAGTAAAATTTGTCTGGATTTCTACTTTAACCCCTTGGCACCAACCGCACAAATAAGAGGCCTCTCAGTGACTGTTCCTTGGCGCTGAGGGGCCACATATTTGCATGAATTGCTGTCCATACAGGGAGTTTTCAGATCAAGTGACAGCCAATCACGGCAGTCAGGTGCTCTAAAGCACCGCCTCGCAGCCCAGCAGCAAACCTCTTAAAGGACCATGAGGCGCCGGTGTTAAAAAGGTGAAAGGAGGAGACCACACTGGGCAGAAAAGAAGCCTTGGGTCTCAGGACAATCTTTCTTGCCAGCTCCAATACTCGCATAGTGGAAGTGATGGAGAAAACATTTTTTGCAAGTGATTTCAGCCAAGGTAATGTCCCAGATAGTTTTAAAGGGAGGCTTCTGAAGAGCCATCAGTACCAGACAGGTCCCACAGTGTCAGAGTGTGTGACACTCTGTACAAAAAGCGTTCATTGCAAAATCTAGAGGATCTATGGACCTATCCCGCTTGTTTAACAGGGAAAACCAACAGGTCCACATCTGGTGTTCCCCCACCGGCAGCTAAGGTCCTGAAGAGCCACAGTGTGAAGGGACCACTCTCCCTGATCTAGGTCCTGATGCCTGAAAAAGATGGACTGCCAATATCCTACACCTGGAATGTGTACAGCATTATGGGTCAGAATGTGCTGTTGGAATCAATTTCACATTCTTATTAGCTGCCTGACATTTGTGCCTCCTTGATTGTTCATGTAGGCCATGGCTGTGATTTTGTCTAGCTGAATCCACACCATAAGTCCCCAAAGTTGAGATGTCCAATGCTGAAGGGATAGTTGAATGGCTCTGAGCTCCAGATTTGTGGGAAATTTAGATTACTCTACCGACCAGGTTTGCTTAAACTACAAGCATTCTTCAAGTCAGGGAAAGGCAGGCTGATGAAAAACAAACAAAAAAAGGGGATGGTCCAGGGACAGTGTTTGTCCCACGCATAGTATGCCAAGTTGCAGGGGTCTGGAGTGGAATTGGGCAAGGGGAAGGCGCCGTCTTGAATGAGGCTACCATAAGTCCCAGCATGGAGGGGTAATGTCTGGATAGGAGTATACATGCTTGATAGCAGAGAGACCTGATGTTTTCAAAGGGGAGAAGAACTGGGCCTGGTTTGTATCCAGGAACAAGCCCAACTATTCCAGGCAGTATGTCTGATTCAGTGCAGACCTCTGGAGGGTTTTGGATCCACCCGAACTTCTGCACCATTGTATTTCACATTTAAAGTCTGGAAAGCGCGATTCTTCAATATAGTAGGTCATCCAGATAGTCTAACAATTTCAACACCAAGAGCGAAGACGACCCAGAACAGGGAGCCAGGACTTTTTTGAAGACCTCAGAATAGTGGAAAGACTAAAAGGCAAAAATCGCAAACAAATACGTTTCAGATTCTTAAGAACCCAAGGCTCTGTAAAAACTGAGCCAGGGTCCCAGGATACATGCGTCTGTTTCAGACTGCAAGGGTACTGCAAACTTCTATGAAGCAATATCAGACCATAGGGCAAGACCAATAAGCCCAAATTAAATCTTAAACACATAGTTCTCCTTGTCTATGCAGTTAAGGGACATTTGTGCAGCTTTGACCAAAGTCAAATAATGCCTTTGCCACCTAAACCGTTAAAGTGGCTGTAAATCCTTACATATAAAATCAATAAAGTGACTGACTTCAGGTGAGATTAAACAAATCCTCCTACATAACTTGTACCCATTTATCTACAGCAATTTTTCCTCTAGAGCCTTCTAAAAAATACAGATCAAAATGTTTTTTTTTCTCAGCTCTAGCAGGCAAGGGGTGGGGATCTGACAACACACCTTCAGTGAGACATGAAACCTTAGTGGAAGGTTAGAGACCCCCCCCCCCCCTCTACACAGATTGAAAAGTATACAAATCTGAGGCAACGAGTCACCTATTGTGTGCTGGAGAGGGGGTGGCCCGATCACCCAGGAGGCTGTTGTGTATGCTTAGATTTCCAATTAGTGACTCATGTAGATGGAGAGGAGGATCAGAGGGGAGTCATACTCTGCGCTTTGGATTCAGGTAGTTCATAGTACACACTATAGATTATATGCTTTGTTCCTGTTCATGTCTGAGGTTTCCAACCACAAGACATGTTAAGTCAGGCAACAGGATCCAAAAGGCACGGACCTTTTTTTGCCAAAAGCTTACTTCAAGGGTATTGTAGAGAAAACCCACTTAGGAGGGAACATAACTTTCACGTTGCGAGGCAAGTCCCCATATAAAAACTTCCTCAGTCAGAGTTCATAGGAAAAACTATGGGCAGTTTTGCAGTCTTTTTAGGACCCATACTGGTTACTTTTCGGTGGAGTCTCCAAATTATGACAGGACTGCACCTATTCAGTAAGGAAAGATGGTAGTTTTGAGCTTAGGGGAAGCAGCCTGTTCCCTAGAGGATTCCTCAGATTCAGAAAAAAGAGCACATTCTACTTTTTAATCCTCAGCAGCCATGCCAGAGTCCGAGAGGGTGGGGGAACTAACGTTTCACATGTCCTAATGGATTCCCACAAAATTGGCAAGATACCAAAATAAGTCCACCATAGGAAAAGTCTATTCCTCTCAGCTTTAATCGGAATGGCGCAGAGCACCCGAAGTGGGGTGGGGAGTCCTAGTATCAGGGATCGGTACCTCGGGAAGCAAAAATGCCCCGCAGACTGCATCCTCTGTCTGCTTGCTACCTGTCATATATCAGGGGAACCCAGTGGGAACTCGCAATAAACCACAGTGGAAAGGTTACAGCAGGAGTCTCAAGAGCTCAGGTGCAGAGAGGAGACAAATATCTTCAAACACCCCCAACAGAACCAATTAAAAACGGCCAACCTTCATGAGAACAGCTGTAGTATTAAAAGTGGTTTGCCTGAGGCAGTCATGTGACTAGTGACTCAGCGCGTCGGAGGAGCCTTTTGACATAGTTTACGGTGGCTTTTAACGGAAGTGCGGTGAGGAGGCGAGCGTCACTACTCATTGTTTTAGTGTGATTTTTATTCTTACTTGATTTAAGCAGCTTCTTTTACTTAATAAATTTACTTTTTATTTGGCAATATTGCACTATGGCTGTTCTTTGTTTCCTTTGAGCGCCATTTATACACACAAAGTGCCATTTCTTGGAGCAAGCCGTTTCCTCTACATATGGAGTTTCCCTAAGATGTTTTGATACCAAGATCTGGACGTAGTTCTTAGTCTTCGCATGGAACCTGGATGTCTTTACAGATCCATCGGGATTCCTTTTCTGACGAGCCTCGTTTAACCTTTGGGTCATTTTTGAGCGTCCAATTCATAAATTTAACAGTCTGTTTGGATTGATGTTTTGTCTGTTTTTTCTTCCATCAAGTCACTCCTATGAGAATTGTATCTCTATATGAACTGACTCCTACCATTGGGCTTTAGTTGGACTTTTTACATTTTGTATGTTTTGGATATTTGTTTATTGTTTAAGTATATTAATTCATGGCACGTTATTGAATAAGCGCACCACTCTTATTACTACGTATTAGTCCAAATCAAGGGGAGTGGCAATTTCCATTAAAAATACTATTGTTTGATATTCACCATATATACAAAGACCCGGAGAGCAGGATACTTCAGGGTTCCCTGCAAGGTTGAGCGCTAACCCTAGCAAATGTGTACGCTCCAAAAGCTTCTCAGAGCCATTTTTTCAGTCTTTTCCAGAGGTTGGATAAATACAATGCAAAGCATGTGTTGGTTGGAGGGGACTTCAATCTCGTGGCACACTCAAGCCTAGACAGAAGCAAGACGGTGAGTACAAAATACATTTCCTAGATCCATACAAAGATCACTGGAGTCACACCATTAATAAATACATGGAGGGCTCGGAACGTAGGCGTCAGAGTATACACACTATTCTCACCCCCATGATAGCTATTCCATCCTGCTAGCCAACTCCACCTCGGCCAGGATTCATGCTTGCCCCTGGTCAGATCATCAAGTAATCTCCTTTCAGACATCATACATAGGTTTGGCTCCCCAGACAGCAGCACAGAGATTGAATGATTCTTTACTCACCGACCCAAAGGTAATATCACAGATATCAGACAAACCTCTAGAATATTTTAGGTTGAATGAAGTAGATGAACCCCCCCCCCCACCCCCCAATACTCTGGGCAGCCCACAAGGCAGTCCTTAGGGGACATAATAGAACTAGCCACCACAAGGAAAAGAAAGAGTGGCAGCAGTTATCTCCCTTACTAGGGAATTACATAAGCTTTATCACCTACATTACCATTCGCACTCCGCGGAAATACTGAGACAAATTAACCTAAAAAGGAGTAGAACTAGACACCCTCATATCGGGACAAACAAAGAAGTCCCCACGTTGGTCCAAGGCACGGTTTCTTGTTCATAGCAATTCAGCCTCGTCAATGTTCACTCGTAAGCTTCACCAGTCCCTCCAGCTAACACATGTATACAAATTGAGGAATAAAAGGGGGCAGGTGGTTTCTGATCCCAAAAAAAAATACTACACATCTTTACTTCCTACTATGAGGCTCTACTTTCAGCCCCAAAAGCAGGCCCAGAGAGTCAGGCAGCATCCTGGCCGGCCTCATTACACCTCCCAACCCTGACAGAAGGAGAACTTGAATGCCCCCTGCTCAGAACAGGAGATTATCTCCATTATTAAATACCTGAAGACCTCGAAAGCCCCAGGCCCAGACGGGTTTACACCTACATACTGTAAGAAATTTGCAGGTACCCCTTGCCTCTAAAGGCTCCAATCTTTTCAATTATATCCTCCAGGGCCATAAGCTCCCGGAAGAGATGCTCCACGTCAATATGACATTGATCCCAAAACCTAATAAGGACCACTCAGTCCCTCAGAACTACAGGCCGATATCGGTCCTCAATGATAAAGATCCTGGGCAGATTGCTAGCAGACCGCCTTGCCCCTATTATCTCCTCACTAATAGCCCCAGAACAAACAGGTTTTAACCTTACCAGGCAGATCACGTAATAACAGCCAATTGGCCTCTAACATGATACAGGACGTAGATCTCTTTTCCCGCAAAGTATTGATCCTGGGTCTAGATATACATAAGGCCTTTGATAATGTGCTATGGCAATATATGGACAGTATCTTAGCTGAATTTGGAGTTACCAATGTGCCTTCTTTTTGCACCAATTCCTATGGTCATGGATCCATCCCAAAAATTAGCCCATCCACTATTCTGTGCGGTCCTATGAGCTATGGCACTGAATTTGCGGACTCCTACAGTGCCGTGGCCACAGGTATTGCAGAGAATGGAAACAATTGGGTTAATGGAATGAGTGCATCATACCATTATGGATACTATGCATATATTTGACTGCAAATGGAATCCCTGGGAACCATATGGCGGCTGAGTGAATTGGGGGGGGGGGGGATGTCCCTTCAGCAATCTTCCCAATTACACGGGTTCTTAGACCGTTATGATACATGGCATATCTCCGATTTGTCTTCCCCTTTTTTTTTAATTCTCTTTCACTTCTACTCATTCTTTTCATTCTCATTCTTGTTATAGCAGAGAATGAGCTCAACAAGTTATATAGATAATAACTAATAATGTTCTAGATACAATTACCCCTTTTTGAAAAAGGTGAACTGAAATACTATATTTTTTTGACTAAAGAGACAGGATTCAACCAAATTTTTTTTTTTTGGGAAATTTAGAACACTGTAAAACCGTTAATGTATGAATATATAGAACTATGTCCATTTTGTGTATGTTCTTCATAGTTTTATACCTGATAATCTCTGTAAGCGGAATTAGAGTTATGCTTTTGATACCTCAATAAAAGCGTTAGTATTAAAAAAAAAAAAAAAAAAAAAAGGTAGTCACCCTTATATTCTTGCTCCTAAGATGGACTGAGGATTTGCAGTGTACATAGAGCATTGCACTACTCATTCCAAATGGATGGAAGTGAAGGGAGAAGTTCTGGAGCTCACAAACACCATAAGAAACTATTTAATAAAAAATAGATTAGGGCTATTAGGTAGCCGATTAATTATTTACGGAGAATAAGGTTATTCTTTAGTGGTCACGTTAAAGTAGAGCTATGACCTCCCATTAACAAAAACTATGTCCCGCAAGACTTAATTATAAATTTATCTGCCAAGTGCCAATGAAGTCCACCTAATGCAGCTGGTCGTGTTTATAGGACAATGATGCTGCACTGCTCCTGAATCAAGAGCAGAGTTGCCACTCAGGTAGGCAGTGTTTGCTTACACTACTTTAGGATGAAAAAACATTGCATAGGAGATGGAAATCAGCATGGTAACTTCTGATTTACAAGCCAGTAGCTCATCAATCAGCACCTGCCCACACCTAGTCCCGCCCACTGCTATTCAGAGGATAGCACTGCTTTTGTTGCCAAAATCATCCCACTAACACACAGGAGCCTTTAGTTGTACATAAACCACTTTCCACCTTGCCGATGTACATAAATGGCTGGGTGGATCCGCTCTAGTTCCAGGACAACATACCTGTGCCTTCCCAGGACTGTGCCTTGTGCATGCCCACAGGACATGCAGGAACATTATCTGTAACCAACTATATCCACCAGATACAGCTGGTTACTGATAACAGTAACACACCTCTGTAAGCAGTGTCTTGAAAAAGAGGGCTGGTCCTCTGAAATGTGTTGTACACACCCCCTTTTCACAATCGGTTGCTACTTTTATCCAATTCGCCTGCAGATGCTGCCTGCCACTTCTGACAGTTATGGAATCCGTGCATGACAGCTGTTTGTGCTGGCCAGCTGAGTTGCTCTTCAGTTTTGCAGCCCTTTGCTTACCCCTATGTAAGTGTGCTTTTATTAAATGATACATACTCATATTGATGTTTGCACTGTGGCCACTTTTGTTTTCTACGTGTTATTGAGGATTCCCAGACCTGATGAGCCCTGCTGCACCACAATCTGAGCAGTCATCCACCACTCACATCCTCTCCTGCAAAATATACCACATTGCTTTTTACTAAGGCTGCCAATTGATGTATTCCACCCTGATCCATCCCACTGGAACAAAGACTCCATAGGAGGAGTACTGGACTCGGAGCCCCTCTCTTACATCTTAAAGTTCCCTTCTGACCGTGGATGCTCATTCCCAGATTTAAGGTTTGATGAGCCTGAACTTAGAGCGCAACAAGACTTTTTCCTTGTTAGACTTTCTTTTAATTTTGATGATTATGGCTTAACAGCTAGTGAAAAGCCAAAATTCAGTATCTCATAAAATTAGATTACATAAGACCAATTAAAATAAAAAAATAATAAAGATTACTACAGAAATGTTGGCTTACTGAAAAGTATGTATAGTATTAGCATGCACTCAATACTTGATCAAGGCTCTTTTTCATAAATTACTGCATCAATGCAGTGTGGCATGAAGGCGATCAGCCTGTGGCACTGCTGAGGCGTTATGGAAGCCCAGGTTGCTTTGATCGCAGCCTTCAGCTCGTATGCATTGTTGGGTCTGGCGTTTCATCTTCCCCTTGACAATACCCCACAGATGCTCTATGGGGTTTAGGTCAGGCAAGTTTGCTGGCCAATGAAGCACAATGATAATTAAACCAGGTATTGGTTCTTTTGGCAGTGTGGGCAGGTGCCAAGTCCTGCTGGAAAATGAAATCAGCATCTCCATAAAGCTGATCAGCAGAAGGAAGCATAAAGTGTTTTAAAGTTTTCTGCTAGAGGGCTGCGCTTTGGACTTGATAAAACACAGTGGACCAACACCAGCAGATTACATTTTGAGGGTGTTTCTACTATCTTGGTGCTCCAGGACCTCCAAAAATGCGATAGGTGGCCAAGAAATTAGATACGTAATTTACAGCCCTAGAATGCCTAAAGGCGATTCCTTGGATTTTGGGCCCATCTATATGGCAAGGCTGTGAAAAAGTCTCACATACGAGGTCACCATACTTGTGAGAAGTAGCAGAATGGGTTTTGGGGTGTAATTCTAAGTGCAGTGGTTTTGCAGAGCAGCCCAGATCCTCTTCTTGGGTCCCTCTTCAGTGCTCTTGGCCCCTCTCTCTTGTTCAGTGCCCCTGCAGCAATAAAATACTGGGTGGATTAACTTTTTTTTAACCAAGTTGGTCAGAGTTTGCACATGTTTTCCTGCAAGATTATAATAGGGGCATCAGACTAAGCTCTTCTAGAGCAGAGAATGATGTGAATGCTCCTATGTACTTTATTTGGAGCATGGTGTGTCAGCATGATAAACAGTGCAGGACTATTTTTCCCATGTGGTTTTTATATGAAGAAAATGTCCTCAAAACTGAAGAAAATGTCCTCAAAACTGAAGAAAATGTCCTCAAAACTGAAGAAAATGTCCTCAAAACTGAAGAAAATGTCCTCAAAACTGAAGAAAATGTCCTCAAAACTGAAGAAAATGTCCTCAAAACTGAAGAAAATGTCCTCAAAACTGAAGAAAATGTCCTCAAAACTGAAGAAAATGTCCTCAAAACTGAAGAAAATGTCCTCAAAACTGAAGAAAATGTCCTCAAAACTGAAGAAAATGTCCTCAAAACTGAAGAAAATGTCCTCAAAACTGAAGAAAATGTCCTCAAAACTGAAGAAAATGTCCTCAAAACTGAAGAAAATGTCCTCAAAACTGAAGAAAATGTCCTCAAAACTGAAGAAAATGTCCTCAAAACTGAAGAAAATGTCCTCAAAACTGAAGAAAATGTCCTCAAAACTGAAGAAAATGTCCTCAAAACTGAAGAAAATGTCCTCAAAACTGAAGAAAATGTCCTCAAAACTGAAGAAAATGTCCTCAAAACTGAAGAAAATGTCTTCAAAACTGAAGAAAATGTCCTCAAAACTGAAGAAAATGCTGATTTTATCACTAGGTGGCAGTATTTCCATACTTTTGTTACAGGCTCTGCTAAAAGAAGGCAGCATCTGTTATTTAGAAAGATGGCCACTGTGCAGTACAAAGCGCACTCTGTACATCAAGACAAAAAAAATAAAAAATACTAAGGGGGCAAAGCCATAACAGAACACTGGTTTATTGACATGAGGCGTCAGGTTTCAATTTCTAACCTGGATTAGAAAAATGTATTATGTAACCTAATTACTACAATTGCTTTTAATTTACATTTTTAAAGCTTTAAATTCAAATTTAAAAGGTGTAATATTAAAGTAGTATTAGATACTAAGCATTTTAAAGCTTACAGTGGTTCTAAAACCTAAACATTTTTAACCTTAATACATTCCATTCATGAAGGTAAAAATTGTGTAGGCATCAGTATCCCCCTTCAGGGTCTCTCTGTGCATTGCCATTTCACTGAGCAGGCAAGTATAAACCTGTGTTAAGAGAGAAGTATGAGTTTGGGGGTTATTGTAGAATCATACTTACCTCGGTCTGATGCTGCATCTGTCCCCCAGTGCCTCTTCACTGAAAATCGAGCCATCAAACACCGCAGATGGCTCAGTTCTCTCGGCTCCCCCAGCGGAGAGCTGCTGCCTGTCAATCAGGCAGCTCTTCTGCTCCTCCACATTCACTGGAGCGCTGAGCTGTGGAGCGGCGGGGAGCAGCCCTCTTAGCGGCTCGCTGAGAGGCTGAGACGGCCATCAATCCAGGCACCTGGCAGATCCAGACTCCCAGAGTCGGAATGACGCGGTGCCTAGACTGATGTGTGACAGACGGACTTCAGAAAGCTCTCTGCTGAAAACGGGTCACAGGAGTGCAAAACTAATTGCACTCCTGTGACCCATAGGAGAAGTCCAGCCAAACGAGCTCTGGCTGGACTTCACCTTTAAGAAAAATGAAAAAAAAATAAAAAAAAAAAAAAAAAACCACATTGAAGCTTTACAATCACTTTAACACACTGAACACGATAAACTAAAAATTCCACAGTAAAACATTTGTTAAAATTCTAACCACAGCACTTGTAGTTTTTAGATATCAATGCTGGCTCCTGCTCCTAACCACTTGCCTACTGGGCACTTTTACCCCCTTCCTGCCCAGGCCAATTTTTTGTGCTTTCTCTCTTTGAATGACAGCTGCACGGTCACGCAACACTGTACCCAAAACTAAATAGTTATTTTTTCCACACAAATAGCCCCTTTTTTGGTGGCATTTATTCACCACTGGGTTTTTTTTTTTTTGCTAAACAAAAAACCTTTACTTTTATTCCAGCAGTTTTAGGTTGCTTGCCAATGGAAGTAGAAAAACTACTATAACGCAACGGTAATCAGATGCATTGCTGTCTATGTGGTCAATTCACTAACGTTTACCGCATGCGATAAGTTCAATTCACAAACACAAAAAAAAAAAAACACACACACACGATTATGGAGTGTTTACAGAAAAATTAAAAAAATTAACATGGATCCTGTACCTATAAAGTATTTTATACAGCACAGTGCTTGTGCTTTGTAATTTGAACCACTAACACCTAAAAAACCTGTCTGATCCTGCCAGTTTCTCCCCTATGTAAACAGACCACGGTAATCATGGCTGCTGAGCCCTGACATGGTCTGTTTACGTGCCTCAGTTTTCCACAGCCTGCTTTTCTGTGTCTGTCTCCTCTGTCCTCCTCCCACCTCCCCTCTCTGCATGTCACCTAGTGCCGCCCCATCCCCCTCCTGCTGCAGGAATATGCAATCTGTTTTTACACCATCAGTTTTGTTTCCTAATGCAGAGCCCCGCTGTCTAAAAAAATTCCACCTTTACTGTATCTCACGACGGTCACGTGACCGGCCGTGGCTCCTCTCCTCCTCGTGTCCCGCTGACATCAGCAGGGAAACCTCGGCCCCGCCCGCTGCTTCTGTCAGACAAGCAGAGAGGAGACACAGCCAGGAGATGCGGTAAAAAAAGGACCTTTTTTTTGTAAAACAGACAGGGGGGCCACTGTAAAAATAGAAAACAGATATTGTGAAAGTGGGTTAACACCCACTTTAAGTCCAATTCACAAACAGACCAGAGAGTAAAGCATGTGATAATTACCACCAGGGTTTTGCTAGCAGTATCAAACAGACTGGGGGTCTCCTATTTTTTGGCAAATAGCTGGTTGCTAAGCAGAAGGCTGGGAAGCCGGCCGATGCTTCCTTAACAACCGACTCTTCAGCTGTCAGCGGGGTCCCCCCGCTAACCGCGGATTGTAAAAAAAAAAAAAAGCCAACAATTAAAAAAAAAAAAAAAAAAAAAAAGTATGACAAAAAATAAAACAAAAACACAGACCCTTCTGGTATGGATTTTAGGAGAAACCACATGCCAAAATAAAAAAAAAACTGTTGAAACTTTATTAAAAATTTGCTAATGTTGACACCTGCAGGCATGTAAAAGTGCAAAAGTCTGTTTATCTGCATAACAATGTGGTAAAGTTGTGTCCGTTTTCGCTCTACACTTATAGGGCAGCCCATTCATTTGAATTGGCTGTCCTATGTGCAACGATCACACCAAAGAAGCTCCTGTACCTCCTTGGGTGCTTATCTAAACGTGCTTTGACACTTGCGGGGGAAAAAAAAAAACAACAGTTTTCCGTGTTTGGTGTGCCATTAATGAATGGTACTGCAAGCGTGACGTGCGTTTTTCGCACATTCAGGGAATGCTCAGATGTGAATGGAATGCAAGATGGGACTCCACACGCCTTTCACCTTATTTCAGAAAGTTGCGACTTAGGCCATCAGCAGGAGAAGGCTTTTCTTTTTGGGTAATAGTTCCAATGGTCTATCCTGTACTTTTGGAAGGAAAGGGTTGCCAAACTGTACTGTGTTTAGGGTTTTTAGTTTAGTACAAGTCCCCCTCTAGGAAGATTACCTCATTTCTATCAGGGAAGTTTAGAACGTCTGTCAAGTTTTAAATTCTGCCCATGCATTACTATCCCAAAAACACTCACCCCCTTTCCTCGAGAAAAAAAAAAAAAAAAAAAAAAAAAAGTCTCACAGACACCATTAAATATAGACGTTCTAACTCTTCCCCAAGTTATCCAAAATTTTAAAAATGTTGACTGGAATTGTACTTCATTTGGTAGTTGGATCACGCATATTTTATGTTTCTGGGATCACAAGGGATAAACACCAAGGATAGAGTACACACAAACCCCCACAGGTAGGTAAAGATTCAAATCACATTAAGACTCAGTGTGGTCCCTGCGAAGAAAGCACAAGGTTAGGCAAGACCTTAAAATATTCTGCCGACTTGGCTAAAAATACACCATTTCTAGAGGCTGCTGCAAAACACAGTTACAATATCCTTCCCTTCTGCAATATGATAAAAATAACATGCAACTTTAGTAGCTAGTAGGCCGACAGAATGCAAATCGAGAAGAGTATGGGAATCTGCATCAGGATTCACGGGACCAGAAGACACCGTTACTTTGATATACACCTTGAAAGAGATACCATGCAACACAAGTCTGTGGCTGAAATGACATCTCGCTCGTGTGATAACAGTTTAAGAAACTCAATATAAAATGCACGTAGATAGAAGGAACACCACACTTAAAGCAGAATTCCAGGAATTCTGAGACTTTGTAAAAGGTAAAGGCACACCGAGTATCTCTTTTTTCTATCGGACAGGTTTATGGACCCGCCGGAGGCTACACTGAGATACTTGGGGCTGTGAAAGAGGCACATGGTGCAGCTATGCCTGCTCCCCCCCCCCCCCCCCCCCCCCGTTCACAGAATCCTTTGTATTTTACAAATGAGATGAGCAGGAGGTAGGGAGAGTGGGTAAAGCAGCTACAGCAACTCTACTGGTTTAGATGCCAAGACCAGAAGGTCCAGCATCGGGCTTCTGAAACTACAGCAATAGCAGTCTTCCAAGAGTGCAATAAAACAGTCAGATGTAAACAATAGAGAACTCCATGACATGGCATGCCCCTCCTTGGACTCCTAGTGAGCCTTAAGTTTTTGCAAAGGAGCTCAGTTCCATTGATTCAGTCTAAAGTCTTAAAGTGGATCTTCCCTCTCCAAGATGGAATATTTTTAATTCTTCTGCTAGCATTAGTGAATCAAAAGTAAAGTAAAACATATTTACATGTATTAAAAACGTATTGTTTTCAGTTACTTCCTTGTTTCCAGGCATAGGCAAATTATGTCATGCATTCCAGTGTCTTAAAGGGTTTTCTCAGCTAAGCACACCTAGGGCCGTCTTTAATATTGATTGGACCCTGGGCAAACATTTTCTTGGGCCCCCCTCCATGCAATTTCGCTCTCCGCCTGCTTTAAGACATACAATAGCAGCTAGACTCAAAATCAGTTTACTGAATCTGATCAGGCAGGGATTGCGTTTGGTTGATAAAGGTTACAGTGTATCATTACAGCTCACTGACTGGCTGCTAGAGGTTACAGCACGACTTCTGCTTGTTGATTGGTTGCTAGAGATTACTGTACATCAATACTGCTCACTGATTGGTTGCTAGGGGTTATTGGAAATCCTTACCACTCACCAATTGGTTGCTAGAGGGTTAGTGCACATTACTGCTCACTGATTGGCTGCAAAAGGTTATAGCATATTATCTCCTCACTGACTGCACACCATGGACTGGGGAGGTGAGGGGACCCGTCAGACAGAAAACTCCTAGGACTCCTGGGATCAGTGGCAATGCTTGGGGAGGGGGAATGTGATGGGATCAGTGGCAATGCTTGGGGAGGGGGAATGTGATGGGATCAGTGGCAATGCTTGGGGAGGGGGAATGTGATGGGATCAGTGGCAATGCTTGGGGAGGGGGAATGTGATGGGATCAGTGGCAATGCTTGGGGAGGGGGAATGTGATGGGATCAGTGGCAATGCTTGGGGAGGGGGAATGTGATGGGATCAGTGGCAATGCTTGGGGAGGGGGGAATGTGATGGGATCAGTGGCAATGCTTGGGGAGGGGGGATGTGATGGGATCAGTGGCAATGCTTGGGGAGGGGGGATGTGATGGGATCAGTGGCAGTGGTGGGGAATGTGATGGGATCAGTGGCAGTGGTGGGGGGTTGATGGGATCAGTGGCAGTGGTGGGGAATGTGATGGGATCAGTGGCAGTGGTGGGGGGTTGATGGGATCAGTGGCAGTGGTGGGGGGTTGATGGGATCAGTGGCAGTGGTGGGGGGTTGATGGGATCAGTGGCAGTGGTGGGGGGTTGATGGGATTAGTTAGTAGGCAGTACACTGTGGCACATTCTGAATCATGTAGAGCAAAGCTAGAAATCTTTGGCAAGTACAGTATATACTGTAGTGGGGGATTCTACACTGACCACCAATGTGAGGGGGGATTTGCATTGGTCACTATGTAATGGGGGATTTAATGTCACCCACCAAAATAGAGAGGGATTTCTAAACAGACACCAACGTAATAGGAGCATTTACACCAACCACCAGTGTAAGGAGGAATATACAATGACCTCCAATGTTAGGGAATTTACACTAATCACCAATATAAAGAAGGATTTACACTGACCACCAGTGTAAGGGCAATGCTGAACTTACCACCAATGTGAAGGAAAATGTACACTGATCACCAATGTAAGGGGGAATTTACACTCCCCACCAATTTAAAGGGGGCTTCTACATGGACCACCAATGTAAGGGAGGATTTGAAACTGACCACAAATGCAAGTTTGATTTTTTTTTTTTTTTTACAGATTACCAATATAGAGGACTTTCTACACTGACCAATAACGTAATGGGGATTTACACTGACCACTAATGTAATAGGAGCATTCGCAGTAACCACCAATGTAAAGAGGGATTTACACTGACCACCAATGTAAGGGGGACCTTCACTCTGGCCACTAGTGTGAATGATAGGATTGTACACCAAGCCCCAATGTAACGAGAAGATTTACACTGACCACCAATGTAACAGACATTTAGTCCGCATTCACATTTGTGGGTGTCGGGAACGCATGCAAAAATCACTTTCCTGACACTACAGAAACCTGCTGCCCTTTAGCAGATACACAGCAGTGCCATTAATTCTTAATTACACCCTCACGCAGTTAAAAATTCAGGGTGCCGTGGCACCATGTTATTTTGAAAACGTTTTCCACCTTCAATTTGCTTACCTTTGTAGAACAGGCTGTTAGGCTTAATGACCACAGTTGTAGGCAAGACTTTTCAGCATGCCCCTTGACCTTCCCAGTGGGCAGCATTCAGAAGTGATGGTGACTGACCTCAGGGGGGCATGATATACATATGAATGCCGCCAGTCCACGGCTATTTACATATCAATGTCGCCTCCATTTACATATTCATGCAGGTTATTTACATGTAAACACAGGGTCTACAGGAGAGTCATCTGTACACGGCAATAGGACAGAGCTGAGCAGCATTAGTAACGGAACTTCACACTGAGATATTGGGACACAGCACAGGAATTAAACTTCAAGGGAATATAAACAGGGATAATTGGCAAGTATGAGGCAGCTGCTTTGGGCCCCGAAACAATGATGGGGCCCATGACGGCTGCCCCTTTTGCCCTGCCTTAACTGTCCCGGGCACGCCTTTTTGTCTGCATGCCTAAGCCAAGAATAGTACATGAATCATCTAACCCTTACTCAAGATGGCCACAGCCAGAAAGGCTAGAGGTGCTCAACCTTTGGAAGAGTGAGGGCCACTTAAGTAATTTGGTAACTGGTCATAGGTCACAATGAACTATGGGGTTTTACTGCCCCCCCCCCCCAAACTGATAAATGTAAAGGAGCCCTTAATGTCCTAAGCCCCTTATAAAGGCCGCTTTCACACTGATGCATTGCTGTTCCCCGTACCTTCTATCAGAACTAGCTTCTGCTTGGCATCACTCTCCAGGCTGAATGTAGACCGGTCTGCACTTCATATCATCCCCGCCTAGGACAGGAGCCAGCGCTACAGAGGAAGCATCTGCTTATGCGGCTTATACACCCTCCGCGGCCTCCTGCTTCCTCTGCTGCTGGGGTTGGCTTCATGCACTCAGATTGCTCTGGGATGGTGTGTTGACAAACCGTTGATCATGATCTGGGCTTGCTGACCCGCCATCCTAGAGCATGGGCATGCACTTTCCTGGTTTGAGCTCATGGGCCACATCAGCGGGCTCTGCGGGCCACAGGTAGAGCACCCATGGATTAGGGGGTGTTTTCAAAGTGATTTCTCAGTAAACTAAAGCATGGAGACATGGATGGATAGGCGAGTTTGCTTTGAATATTAAAACATGAAATGGTGTTTTTTCGTTTGTGGTCCTCGGATGCAGCATTGCTCTGCATTAAGTATTATGTGAAATATAAAAGCATATAAATTATGAAGAGAAATATGCATTCATTCTGTACGGTTAAAACAACTTAGAGTAATATAAAAATGACTCCTTACGGTTTATGAGTAACGACTGTAAAATGGAAATTTTGACTTGTAAATTCCATATCTAGGGAGTACAGGACACCGCAGCTTATTCATACACCGTTGGTGGCAAACTACTGAGGACATGCTTCCCTGGGAGCCTCCCCTATAAGCCTTTCCCCTAATCCATGAGGCCTCAGTTTTGTAGCAAGCAATGCAGCGTAAACAGGTGGCCTGTGTCCTGTACTCCAAAAGGAAAAGGAATTTAAAATTATTTTCATAATCAAACAGTACAGGACATAGACAAACTTATTTATACACTATGGGACTTGCCCAAGTAATGAACATATAGGGTGGGGAATTTTTTTTTTAGAACTGTGCCAATAGGCTCAAAACACAACAGGGGGTCAAAGACCCAAGTGCAGCTGGAGGAACCTTGCGTAAAAAAGTTGCATCCACAAAAGATTGGACATCCACTTGGTAAAAACGAAATATGAACATTAGACCAGGTGGTACCTTACACAGTTAGGCAACAGCGATTTGGTGCCTAAAGGCCCAGGATACTCTTACGGATTTGGTGGAGTATGCACACAACAGCACAGAGGTATTTATTTAAGAGCATGAGTTCTGGTAGTGAAAATTGACAAACAAAGCTTAATAACCTGCGCCAAATGAAATAATATACTGGGAAAACAAATAGTGACAAAATGTGAAAACAACAAATCGCATAAAACACACAATGCGATAATGGAAAATCGCATAAAGCACACGACTGCTGCCTACAAAGGTTAAATAAACCTTAAGGAATGGAATAAGTGGAATATAAAGGCTGCGCTAGCAGATGTGACTCACCACTGTGAAACATATACAAAAAAACATCTACAAATAGTAGATCAAATAAATTGTGCGACAATGGCTACAATGTTACAATGATGTGAAAGGTGACTTTTGTTACATTGATCAATGTTAAGTAATTGGTGGCGGACAAAAACGACTTTAACAGACTAGAATGATTGGTAATTAAAGTGATAAATTGCAGGTAGTCACTGAACGATGATCCCCTCTGAAACCCCACTAACCAAAAAGACATGACCCACGGCTTTGCAGTCCTAGGGTCCTTAAAACATATTTGTGGGGCGATGGGGTGAATGATGTCAGAAATCCTAATAGAACTCCAGATGGACCAACGAAGACTCCAGATAGAAAAAATACCGTAGAGAGGAAAAACAAAAACAACATGTGTGGCATCGCCGTAATAAACCTGTATAACACTATGCAATAGTGACTCACTACTGAGCAGACAGGGATCAGCGAGTTCCGGGTGCGCGCATGGCGTGCGCTCCAAACAGAACAGGAAGCAGCGTCACTGGCTTAGGAGCCGGAAATTACGTCGACGCGTTTCGCCCCTCCTCCAGGGCGTCATCAAGGACATGATGTCCTTGATGACGCCCTGGAGGAGGGGCGAAACGCGTCGACGTAATATCCGGCTCCTAAGCCAGTGACGCTGCTTCCTGTTCTGTTTGGAGCGCACGCCATGCGCGCACCCGGAACTCGCTGATCCCTGTCTGCTCAGTAGTGAGTCACTATTGCATAGTGTTATACAGGTTTATTACGGCGATGCCACACATGTTTTTGTTTTTCCTCTCTACGGTATTTTTTCTATCTGGAGTCTTCGTTGGTCCATCTGGAGTTCTATTAGGATTTCTGACATCATTCACCCCATCGCCCCACAAATATGTTTTGAGGACCCTAGGACTGCAAAGCCGTGGGTCATGTCTTTTTGGTGAGTGGGGTTTCAGAGGGGATCATCGTTCAGTGACTACCTGCAATTTATCACTTTAATTACCAATCATTCTAGTCTGTTAAAGTCGTTTTTGTCCACCACCAATTACTTAACATTGATCAATGTAACAAAAGTCACCTTTCACATCATTGTAACATTGTAGCCATTGTCGCACAATTTATTTGATCTACTATTGTAGATGTTTTTTTGTATATGTTTCACAGTGGTGAGTCACATCTGCTAGCGCAGCCTGGTAGTCAAAATTGTCAACCATACAATGGTGGATTTTGAAGCAGGGTGCACCTTGCAAGATTCTGAGGAAAAACAGGGAACCCATTTGTTGAAAGAAAGCAATAGCGTTTAGATACACTCTATTGGCTCTGACTACATCCAGGCAGCATAGAGTATTCCATTGGCTGCTTAGGAGCAGGGTACAAGGATGGCTGAACAATGTTCTTCTTGAGATGGAACGCTGAAGCCACTTTTGGAAGAAAAGGATGGTCTTGGTTATAATACAACCTTGTCCTTGTGAAAAAAGAAAAGGCTCTTTACAGGAAAGGGTTACCAGTTCAAAGATGGGATTTTTGTACTTAACGTAAAATCCCTTTCTCTGAAGTTCATTGATGGACACAGCACTTTAATCTGGACTTTAGGGTTATATCGCCACCTTTAGGAGAGGACTAGGCAGAACATAGCAAAAAAACAAAAAAAACAAGCACAGTACCGCCCAGGGGGCAGTCCTACTGGCTATAAGCCCTCACTCTGCTCCCAGCAGCTCAGTTTGTCAAAAAGCAGTAAAAACATAAATAGGAGGGGTAGGTGCTGTGTCCGTCAATGAACTTCAGAGAAAGGGATTTTATCGCAAGTACACAAATTCCATTTTCGCCAGCACTTTAATCTTGACCTTAGGAACGTCCCCAAGCAATGCCAAAAACGAGGTGTGGGAAAAACAGAAAAAATAAACTCCCCCATAACAAAAATAACTCCCCCTCAGAGGAGTCGCAACCTCAGATGGCTGCCTTCAAAACCTTGCGGCCGAAGCATGCATCCGAAGATGCGCCCACATCAACCTTGTAAAATCTGTCTGATCCACCGAGAAATGGAGGCCGACGAGACCGCCAGGCCCTTCTTCGAACCAGTCACCGAGACAGTCTGACCTCCGGAAAAGGAGCCGTAGCAGACAGATACACCCGCAAAGCTCGGACCACATCCAAAGAATGTAAAGCGACCTCCTTGGGATGCGACGGCTGAGGGCATAAGGACGGAAGCACAATGTCCTCATTTAGATGGAAGGCCGACACAACCTTCGGAAGAAAAAAGGGCTGCGGACGCAGCACCGCCTTATCCTTGTGTAGGATCAAATAGGGAGACTTGCATGACAAGGCTGCCAACTCAGAAACCCGCCTTGCAGATGTAATAGCCACTAGAAAGACTACTTTCTGAGACAGCGTCATCGGGATCGCCCTAATGTTTTCAAACGGTGGTTTCTGAACCACGAGAACACCAGATTCAGATCCCACAGGGGCAGCGACGGGTGTACCGGAGGGGCCACAAGCCGAACCCCCTGAACAAACGTACACACCAATGAGTGAGTCGCCAAGGGCTGCTGAAAAAAAAAAAAAAAGGACAGCCAAAGCCGATATCTGCCCCTTAACGGTGCTTAATGCAAGCTTCTGAGCCACTCCTCGCTGCAGAAACAGCAGGATCTTGGAAACCGAATCACAGGAAGAAAAAGCAAAAAAAATAAAAAAACTGCAAACATTTTTTAAAGACCACTGGTCCCCACAGGGAGCCAGGTCCTTCTAGACTAGGCAGAAAAAATAAAAAACTGAGCTGCTGGGAGCAGAGTGAGGGGTTATAGCCAGTAGGATCGCCCCCTGGGTGGTACTGTGATTTTTTGTCGTCATGTTCTGCCTAGTCCTCTCCTAAAGGTGGCGATATAACCCTAAGGGTCCAGATTAAAGTGCTGTGTCTGTCAATGAACGAAAGAAAAGTTTTTTTACAAAACGTGATGGCTAACAAGAAGTCTACATTGCTAGCAAGAATTGCTAAGGGAATATCCCTTATGTGGTCAAAGGGTGATTTCTACAGGGCAGAACGAACCAAAATAGGGTGCCAGGGAGATGCAAGGAAGGTCTAAAAAAAAAACTCCAATACAAAACAAAAGGCCTTTGAAAGGGATCAAGGCGGCCATTACTTTTAGGGTGCCAAGAGCTAGATTCTAGTCAAGACCTTTTTGCAGAAAGGTCAGATTGTGAGGCACAGCCTATCTCAGGGACTGAACTGTGCTTGCACCAGGAAACGTAAGATTTCAAGATAATAGATCTTCCTGGAAGATGTCTTTTTTTTAGCAAAGTAGGAATCATAGGCTCAGAAATCCCTCTTGTTTTAAGCAGTAGTATAGTCACATTTTTAACTTTTACCTACAGGTAAGCCTATAATAAGGCTTACCTGTAGGTAAAAAAATAAATAAATCTCCTAAACCTGTACGGTTTAGGAGATATTCCCCCTGCAATGAGCCGCTGACTGCTGCGGCGCATGCGCACAGGGGATTCTCAGCTGAAAGCCTGGCAGACGTCGGACCTTGCCCGGAAAGAAGTCTCCCGCGCGCATGCGTGATGACATTGTGGCTGCAGCCACTCACATCGCTGGAGCCGCGATACCCGGAAGACACGCAGAGGCAACATGTCAGCTACCTCAGCGTGGACCAGGTGAGATACCGACACCTTGTTCTAAAGGAAGTATTTCATAATGAGCTAGTATGGGGTGCATACTAGCCCATTATGCCTTTTGCCTTACAGGTGTAGAGAAAAAAAATAAAAATAAAAAAGAAGGTCAGCGGGTTTACTATCGCTTTAAGACGTAGATTACAACAGCCATGCTGCTAAAGCCAGAGACTGAGTAAAGGCTTAAAAATAAAAATGAAAAGGTATAGCGCTATGGATGCACCTCCCTCTTTTGCTGTGATCTTAAAGCAGAGGTCCGCCCAAAAAAATAAATTAAAAGCCAGCAGCTACACATACTGCAGCTGCTGGCTTTTACATTTTTATTTTTACACTTACCTGTCTTAGAGTGCAGCGATGTTGGCCCCGCAGCTGCCATTGAGGGTAAGGGAACCCGGCAGTGTAGCCTTACGTCGGAGGGAACCCTATTGCGCATGCGCGGGGCCCTTCGTGTCACAATAGCTTCTCAGTGGAGGGAATGGACATATCAGCCTGAACCAAGACCAGGGCATAATTAGAGCATCCTAGGCCAGAAAAACAGGACCCCCCCCCCAACCTTTAAGACTTGTAGCTATTGGAAGAACTTTCCAATTGTAAAGAAGGAAACATTTTTCCAATGTTATAGCTGAAGTGGTGAGCCACCAGAACAAGCAAGGCCTCGTTTGGCTGAAAACAGGGTGGGTAAGAAAAAAAATATAAAAAAATAAATAAAATTGGATTTCTTTTGATTATTAAATTTAATAAAATGCTTATGGATAGTTTTCCATTTAAAGCGGTTCTACACACACTTTTTTTTTTCTTGTCATGTTAAAATAATTTTTAGTCTTACAATTAACTCACAGTTTTGGTGTCCGTCCGTTATCCGTGTCCGTATTTCTGAAAATTCTTCACTTTTAAAATATAAACCAGCAGCAATGTCCTTTTGCTTGTGGGCATTTGAAACCCACAAGCATTCACTTCCTTGTTCCCTTTCGTTATGGGAACCATGCTGGTTCCCATAACGAAAGGGAACAAGGAAGTGAATGCTGCCTCACGTTCGCCGGACCTCAACGGAGGCCCGTTAATCTCGCGAGATTTCGGCCGGAGGCCCGTAAATCTCACGAGATTTCGGCCGGAGGTGAGCAGAGTGCGCAGGCAGCTCATGCACAGGAGGATGTCATATAATGGCCTCCCAGAAATTAAGGCCCACACTGTAGCCGCCATTCAGCTATAGTGTGGGCAAGAGGTGGTTAAAGAGCACCTGTCATTTAAGATCCATCATGGCAGCGCCTGTTAGCGGGCCTGCTGCCACCATGTCCCTCACCTTGTTGTGTCACTGCCACATAAACAGCTGTCCCATTAAAGTAAATGGGACTGTGGGTAAGTCAACAGCAGGTCAGAGGAGGAACTGCTGCGGGAAAGATGACAGTTGCTCTTTAAAAAACTATTTAAATCAAGCCTTTTTACTAGTGATTTAGATTGACTTGATTTAAATCAAATCCACCCAGGCTGAATAAGAGCTCAGGAGTGAGTCCAGGGAAATAGCCCGTTTTCCATGCTGACAGAATGTTTAGTTGGCGCGTTCTTGAGTGTAATTGGGCAAAAAGGTACTGCCTCAAAGGATGCAACCATTAGAACCCTTTCACACTGCGCCGCCTTTGTCGCCAGCGGTAAAGCGGCGCAATTTTTAGCGGCGTTCTAGCAGCGCTATTCGGCCGCTAGTGGGGCGGATTTTACCCCCGCTAGCGGACAAAAAGGGGTTAAATCCGCCCGCAAAATGCCTCCGGAGTGGCATTTTGCCGGCGGTATCGCAGTGCTGCCCCATTGATTTCAATGGGGAGGAGCGGTGAGTTCACCGCTCCAAAGAAGCTGCTGGCAGAACTTTTTCTGATGCCCTGCCAGCGCACCACTCCTCGGGATTTCACACTGGAGTGCATGGAGCAGCTGTTTTAGGGTGTTTTTCAGGCGCTATTTTTAACCCTATAGCGCCTGAAAAGCGCCCTCAGTGTGAAAGGGGTCTTAGACTCAGAACTATCATGGCACATCTCAGTGTGGGATTTCTCTTGGTGCTCTTAGAGAAAGAACTTTTTGGAAGACAAAACATTTGCTTGGGATGTATCCAGGATCAGAACATGTAGATGGGCATCTTGGATGTCCACAGATGTGTTCCCCTTGTCTCAAAGAGGCACACCATCACCCCTATATACACACACCCCACAGAAAATGGGTAGCGTAGGGCGGAAATGTGAATGTAAACATCACTTGTGCCACATATGTGAGGTATTGTCATGAACATCTGAGTAAGAGCAATAATTCTAGAGACATACAGAATTCATAGTTATGGTAACTTTAAATTGCTAAGAGCAATTTCTCTGCAAGGGAAAATAGGTCTATCACCTTAGGGCAATTGCAAAAAAACTCACGGGTTATAAGGGTTGTTGTACCTAGAGGGCATGTCCTCTAAAGCTTGCCAGTATCTAATCACCTGAAGGTACCAATCTATAAACCAGGGTCTATGAATTCTCAGTCTGAATCACACTTTATGATCAAGATTGTAAACGTTATCTAGTCCTTCTAAAATCTAGAGCAGTGGTCTCCAAACTGCGGCCCGGGGGCCAAACGCAGCACTTTGCTTGCCTTTATCCAGCCCTTGTTCCTACCACTGATACAAGACACTATTCCAACCACTGACCGCAAATATGGGGCATAATTCCTACCACTGATACCAATGACGGGGCATTATTATTCCTTCTGACACCAATGATGGGCCACCATTCCTCCCACTGACACCAACGCTCGACCCCGCAAAGTCTGAAGGACAGTAAACTAGCCCTTTGTTTAAAAAGTTTGGAGACCCCTGATCTAGAGATCTTAGATAACCTCACGACTATGCTCTCGACCCCGGCAAGGTCATCCTAACATGCAGCTTAACCACAGGGAGGGTTGAGGTGACTATACCTTGGTGTCCATTTACCTCTCTCCACCAGTGATTCCCCAGCATCTCTCTTTGACCCCTTTTTCTTTACCTTCTTTATACACTATCTGCACCCTTACTTGGGTTACTCCCCACCCCCTTCCCTTTATTTGATTTTGTTTCCCCCCACCCTTTTTTCCTTATTTCTCCATATAGTTTTATCATGAACAAGGATCTTTGGCCAGGAAGACCCCTCGCAACAGATGACAGTTGTCAACCCTTATAATACTTTGTTTGCTAATAGGAGTCAATCTATGGGCAATAGCCATCGAGCTGTCTCATTATCCTTGTCTATTAACAGATGTCACCAAGTTGGAATTCTTATGTTCTTTGTGATATTTGTGAAAATGACAAACATTTTCAACCCTAAAATCTAGAGATCTCGGATTTTGTAATCTCAGAATACACATATCAACTCAACTGTTTAAAACTTCACTCATCATATACACAGCACGCTACCCTTTTATGAACACAAAATGGTCTTACCATAGCAAACCCAACATCCGCTTTCTTCAAGGCAGGTCCATCATTGGTCCCATCACCAGTTACTGCTACCACTTGTCTCTGTTCACAGATTGTGCTGTCAATAATACCTGAAGAGAAAAAGTTTAAAATTAGTGGCAAAAAAATTAATAAAAATACTGCTCACTAGCAGTTACCTGTACAGTGAGTTTAAGGTGCCTAATGGATGGACATTACCACTGACCAACTAAAAAAATATTTGACATAAGGACTACAACAGTAGAAACCCTTTAATAACAAAGTGGCCAAAACACCCCAAAAACTATACTGTTTGCGGTTTGGTGAGCAGGCACACACCATATGAAGAGATGGAATATACATTATACAAACGGTGGCCATACATGTATCAAACCATTCCACACAAAATTAGATTGTAGCAGGTGCCCCTCAATTCCCACGGCCCCACCAAGCTGGCTGCCGCGATGTACACAGGCTTTCCAGCCTGAAAGAGGGAGAGTGCGCCTGTCATGTCTGCGGCAGATTGGCTACGCTCTGCTCCCTTCCTTGTGCGCCTATTGGCAAGAGAGAAGCCAAGAACAGGAGCCAATCAGAGGAAGCTACATAAAAGGAGCCAATGGGAAGGACTTTAACAGCAGCAGGAATAGTTGCAAAGGATCCTGGGATGTATAGTCTTCATGTAATATGCCCCCATAGCCTTGTATGGCGGCACGAAGAGACCAGCACGTTCTAGGAGAAAAAGGAACCAAAGGACTCCATCTTGCTTTTCTGAGGGAATTTAGACAGAACGAGGCGGAGGGGAAGAGATCAGATCTGAGGGAGAGATGCGGTCCCAGGTGATCTCACCACGCGATTTAGTCCTCCGTCGCTAGTCGGAACATGCAGCCTGAGAGAAGGGGGTCCCAGGTGCACAACCAGGCACACCTGTACCAACGGTGAAGCGATCCAGTGTGGGGTGACCTGTCTGGTTGCCAGGAGAGCCTGCTGTTCCAGGACATTCATTTGGGCCTTGATTGCAGTGTCTATAAAACCCCTCCTCTGCACTTGAAAGTATTCAAAACGTCAAGATTGACGTTTTGAATACTTTGGGGGGGGGGGACACATACACCCCCTCCCACTTCTTGTAATAACAGCCGAGCGGCTGCTGAGCCACATCGGTTGTTACTACAATAAAACTGACCGTCCACTCCAACGAACGGTATCGGCATCACCCCAGTAAAACCCCTTGAAGCAATATCGGTAATATTGGGTACGTTTGTGACTGATACTGCAAAGAAAGTGAATATCGGTCGATCCCTAAACCAGAGTAGTCAAAACAAAGCCAGGCAGAACATGCCAACTACATGCAGATCGTGTCCTGGCTGGGATTTAAACCAAGGAACCGAAAAGTGCTAACCAATAGTAATCTAGCATAAAATCCCAGCTGCTTTTTCAAGTACAACAGTAATAGGCAGATTCCAGCCTAAATAGCCACAAAGTGTGCACCTAAACACAAAATCAAAAAACACATAGAATAGGCCCCTTTCACACATGCGGATCCATTTACAGATTTAGCTTGCTCAGCAGGGATCGATCCGTTGATCCCCGGTGAGCCAGCAGATGACAGGTCCGTCTCCTCTCACGGACCTGTCAGATCTCCTCTATGGGGAGATCAGATGAAAAAAACAGACCGCCTGTCAGTTTTCATCCGATCCCCAGACAGATGCAAAATAGGACCACCAATCAATCTGGATTTAGCAGATGTCAGCAGACATGTCACCAATGGCATCCGTCGCTCCATAGGAGATGCATGGAGCGTCCATTTCGCATGTGTGAAAGGGGCCTAAGAGCATATTGATTACCATTTTTAGGTTGTCTGCAATTCTCACCTTAAACAGAAGGTAGTTACACGTCATCACAAAACCATTTTCACCGTGCTTTAAGCCAAACTCTAGGCAGAGAGCCTTCAGTAATTTTCCAAGTTTAAAAAAAAATTACAAATAAACTACCTCTGAGGTTTATCCCACCTCTGGATTGCTGCTCTTTTGTTCACATTAGATGGTACAGTTTTCCCTGTACTTCCAAGCCAGTGTTGCCTATCTGTTCACTCACAATTGACAAGGGGAGAGGATAGAGTGAATGAACATCAGTAACATTGAGCCGTAGCTCTCCCTCTTTTTTTCTTAAGGACAGTGAAAGCTATACTATCATGCATGAACACAAGTAGGATTTTTACCGTAAAGAGCAGCGATCTGGAGATAGGATAAACTTCAATAGTTTCATTTTCAAAGAAAAATAATCTTTTGAGGTTTTTGGAAAAGAAATAAAAGATCAGATAAAAACAGGATACCTTGTAACTTTTTCACACATTGTTCTTATCCAAGTCACCTACAAATATACATTTCACTTAGGTTAGCATTAAAGCCTAAAATTGCTCATGTGATCTATGAAATATCAATTCAATCACCAGATCTAGGAATATATTTTATAATTCTGCATGAGAAAAGGCAGCAATAATACATTCTTACCTTTTACCAATGTATGCTTATCAGTTGGAGATGATCTAGCAAGAACACGAAGCTTAGGCCAAAGTTTATCTATGCGTTCTTGTTCAATCTGTCAAATGAAAACAGTATTAGGCGATTGTACAAAACAACAGAAGAAAATGAGGAAAGAAAGGCCACTAACTTCTCCTTTTTCATTTCGTATTCGTCTATTGAATTCTTTGCCGTCTACACAAAGGAAGTCCTCCCCAGGGTGAAGAATTCCACATTTTGAGGCAATAGCACGAGCGGTGTTAATGTTGTCCCCAGTTACCATTCTGACTGTAATACCAGCTCGTTGACATTTTCTTATTGCGTCTGGCACCTTGGTTAAAGAAGATAAAACAAACCATACTCAAGTACATGATCTAAACAAGCATAAACTGTCAAGCGCCTAAAGTATCATCACATAAGCCAAAGCTCTTCATAGCTTTGGGTGGCATACCATTATAATATTTCTGTAAATTCTAGTCAAGCACCTGGAATCATTTAACTGCAAACTTCAAATTGGACAAGAGGCAAAATTTACAAGCAATGTTCAACAGCATCATTTTAAATTAAGAAGCATGTTGATTTAGTTCTGACAAGATCCTGTGGCTCAAACTATACTCAACATTAGGATATCTTAACCTATTGGTAAAACCGTAACCATGCAAGACACTGCCTGACACTTAGACAATTCTAGAACAAGCTAAAGACACTGCTACAAAAAAAAGAAAAAAAAGTTTTAACAGATGAATCATTTAAAATTTGAAAATGTAATATTTTCTTAAGTTTGGACTACTATACAATTTATATTTATAGAGGACTTTCAGACCAAGTCTTACAGCAGCCAAAATATTTCTGCTCTAGAGTGCAAAATGTTTTGTCAGATCTGTTTTTTTGTCTGACTTTATTAATAAAGTCAACAGTTCTAAGCCTTCCAACTTCTGCTAAAAAGCCGGTTTTGTTCTCACTGGAGAGATTTCCCATGAATTTATATCCTGACAAGGAGGTGTTGTGTACTCTCCCCAAATGGGACACAGTGCAATAAAAAATCTAATAAAAACTCTAATCCTAAATCTAGTTTTGGCTGGAGCGGAGCTGCAACACCCAGGGCTTTTTTATTTTGCAGTGACTACAGACCTGAAGATTTGAGATTGTAAATTAATTGTTTATTTTCAACACCTTTCTTTCATTGCCAATTACATCTACTTAGAAGCTATCCATTTTCAAATACATTGCATTATTTTTTCTTTTAAACTAACCTCTGGTCTTACTGGGTCTTCAATGCCTACAACAGCAATACAGGTGAGCCCAGTAAGGATATCATTTTCATTTTCCCAGTCAGGCTCCTGTTCCTCAGCAGGAAAGTCTCTATAAGCCATACATATGGTTCTCAGGCCCTCAGATGCCATTGGTTCAATCACTCTTTTAGCTATATCATCCCTATCCCTTGGTTTGAAAATTTTGGCTTCACCATCAGCACAAAGAATTTTGAAGCACCTGAAAAGAGAAAATACAAACTAAGCAAAAACACCACCATACATATACAATAATAAAAGCAAATCAGTCTAAGGCCCGGTTCACACCGATACGAATCTGATGCAATCCGAAAGGCAGATTCACAGGTCATCTAAAAATACAGTTTTTTATGAAGGCTGTTCGATGTGGTGCGATTGTGATCCAGTTTAAAAAAGGGTCCTGTGAGTTTAGAGCAGGTGCGGTGCAAATTTAATATCCAGTTATGCCCAGTCCCCTCAAAAGTCACATTAAATTTGCATTTGTCAAAACACAAATCACACTGAAATGAAATTATCAATTCGCACTGCATCAGTGTGAACCAAGTCTAAAGAAACACTATGCTATAAAAAAAAAAAAAAAAGCCAGAAAACAGCTGCATGAAAAATGCTCATAATAGCGTTTTTGTGCCATCTTTTAGCAGCAGTTAGGAGCTTTCAGCTTTTTTTTTTCTGCTGGCAGATCGCTCCCAAAAAACACACAATAAAAAGTTTTTCTGCTGCTAGAAGCTGCAGCTTCAAAAACACTTCTACACTAAAATATAGTGTGCATGGACACAACACAATTTGTTTCTAGAAGCAGAATTAAAAAATCTCAAAAGCTTTTTTTCTTTAACCAGTTAACAACCGGCCCATAGCCGAAAAAACGGCTACAGGGCGGTTGCTTAACTCTGAGAGGCCGTTATTTAACGGCCTCACAGAATTCCCCTCTTGCGCGCCCCCTGGGGCGCGCACTCGAAAACATCCGTGACCCGGCGGATCACGGCCGCTCATTGTGGCCGTTTACCACGTGATCACTCCGTCATGTAAGCAAACCATCATTTGATGACGCTGGTTCCTCTCTCCTCTCTCTGTATCGATCGGTACAGTGTGAGAGGAGAGGGGGAGGGATCGGTGGCAGCAGTGCTGCGGGCGGGATCTGTATTGCCCACAGCACTGCTCTGCGGTCACCACTGATCCATCCATGCTCAGCCATCCCTCCATACCCTGCAATACACAGCAATAGCCTGCAGTGTATTGCAGGGTATGGAGGGATGGCTGAGCATGGATGGATGGATACCCAGCAGTACCCTGCGATACCCGCTACGATCGAAGCCAGGACCGTTTTTTTTTATTTCAGGCTTTCCAGCCTAGAGGTGGGATGTGGGGTCTTCTTGACCCCATATCTCACTGTAAAGAGAACCTGTCATGCCATATTCCTATTACAAGGGATGTTTACATTCCTTGTATTATGAATAAAAGTGATCAGAAAATTTTTTTGGGGGGGAAAAAGTGTCAAACTAAAAATAAACGTAAAATGAACAATACATTTTTTTTTTTTTAAAGCGCCCCTGTCCCCGTGTGCTCGCATGCAGAAGCAAACGCATACGCAAGTCCCACCCACATATGAAAACGGTGTTTAAACCATACATGTGAGGTATCGCTGCGAACGTTATAGCGAGACCTCCTCTAACTCAAAACATGTAACCAGTAAAAAAATGTTAAAGCGCCGCCTATGGGGATTGTTAAGTAGCCAAGTTTGGCACCATTCCACGGGTGTGTGCAATTTTGAAGGGTGACATGTTAGATATCTATTTACTTGGCGTAACTTCATCTTTCACATTATGCAAAAACATTGGGTTAATTTACAGTTTTGTTTTTTTGTAAAGCACAAATTTTTTTTCCAAAAGAAAACGCGTTCGAAAAATTGCTGCACAAGTACCGTGCTAGATAAAAAAGTTGCAACGACCGCCATTGTATTCTCTAGGGTCTTTGCTAAAAAAAAAAAACACATATGTAAATGTTTTGGGGTTCTATGTAATTTTCTAGCAAATAGATGATTTTTACATGTAGGAGAGAAATGTCAGAATTGTCCTGGGTGCTCCAGAACACCTGATGGTGCTCCCTGCATGTTGGGCCTCTGTATGTGGCCACGCTGTGTAAAAAGTCTCACACGTGTGGTATCGCCATACTCAGGAGTAATAGCAGAATGTGTTTTGGGGTGTAATTTGTGCTATGCATATGCTGTGTGTGAGAAATAACCTGCTAATATGACAATTTTGTGGGGGGAAAAAAAAAATCTTGATTTTGCAAAGAATTGTGGGGGAAAAAATGACAACTTCAAAAAACTCACCATGCCTCTTTCTAAATACCTTGGAATGTCTTCTTTGCAAAAAGGGGTCATTTGGGGGGTATTTGGGGGGTATTTGTACTTTTCTGGCATGTTAGGGTCTCAAGAAATGAGATAGGCCGTCAGTACTTCAGGTGTGATCAATTTTCAGATATTGGCACCATAGCTTGTGGACTCTATAACTTTCACAAAGACCAAATAATATACCCCAATTTGTACTTATTTTTACCAAAGATATGTAGCAGTATAAATTTTGGGCAAAATTTATCAAGAAAAATTACAAATTTGCTAAATTTTATAAACAGAAAACGAAGAAAAATTTATTTATTTTTTACAGAATTTTCAGTTTTTTTTCTTTTATAGCGCAAAAAATAAAAAACCCAACGGTGATTAAATACCACCAAAAGAAAGCTCAATTTGAGTGAAAAAAAGGACAAAAATTTCATATGGGTACAGTGTTGTATGACTGAGTAATTGTCATTCAAAATGCCAGAGCACCGAAAGCTGAAAATTGGTGGGTTATTAAGGGTGTTTAAGTGCCCAGTGGTCAAGTGGTTAAGCTAGTGTGCATGGAGTCTTATGCCACGTACACACAATCGGACTTTGACGGGAAACGTTCAATGACAGCCCGGTGTGTATGCTCCATCGGACAATTGTTGTTGGACTTTCTGCCCAAAAAATGATGGCTAGCGGGTTTTAAAATTTTCTGCAGACAAATGTGTGTTGTCGGATTTTTGGAAGAATATGCTGGGTCCCACCCACCCCCAACATCACCGCTGAATATTGACAGCTGGTCTCTCTCTGCATTCAGTTACATATATCAGTTTCACAGTTACACTACCGGCTCAGTGTGAAACTTGTGCAAATCAGTGCCAACCAGTGCTACCTGCCAAAAAATTTGCCCTAAAATAAATGGCATATCGGCAACCCCCATTTCTAAATATCGGCATCGGCCAGAGAAAAATCCATATCAGTTTACCTCTAAGCAAGACAGGGACGGAGCAGATCAAGGAAAAGAGGACAAGGTCAACATCTCAAACTTAGTATAATCGAGAAGGAGTTTGGGACTTTAAATGAAGCGGTTGAGAACGCAGAGGTAGAGGTAAAAGAGAAATATTTATTTCATGACAATATATAACAAAAAATTTATTTCATATATATACACAACCAAATGAAATTCATTTTTGTTATATATTGTCATGAAATAAATATATTTCTCTTTTACCTCTACCTCTGCATTCTCAACCGCTTCATTTAAAGTCCCAAACTCCTTCTCGATTACACCAAATACAGGGATGGAGGCGCTCACCCACGCCTCATTTAAAGTCCCAAACCCCTTCTTTCCACTAACATCTCAAACTTAACCTGTCAAATTTCCCATTAATGCCAAAACATATACAACTTCTACAAAAGGGGATGTCCTTCTCTCCTACGGATAATCTAGATGAATTCATGGTCTACAAAAATGTAGCTCGCTTACGGAAAGTCTACTTTAATATAATGTACAATCAA
>CM053029.1:376784001-376891501 GCA_028564925.1 Lithobates sylvaticus
TACTTTATGTTGCATCGCTTCGCCCTGTGGCCACTGGGGCACACGTGCCCGCTGCTCGCCCCCCGGAGCCGATGCGAGTGCCTGGCAAGTGACATTTACAGTAATTAGTGCATTTTTATAGCACCGATGGCTGTATAAATGCCAATGGTCCCACAATGTGTCAAAAACGTCTGCCATAATGTTGCAGTCCCGATAAGAAAAAAAAATTGCAGATCGCCATTACTAGTAACAAAAATAAATAAATAAAAAAAGCTATAAATCTAGCCCCCATTTTGTAGACGCTATAACTTTTGTGCAAACCAATCAATAGACGCGTATTGCAATTTTTATTACCAGAAGTATGTAGAAGAATACATATTGGCCTAAATTGAGAAAAACTTTTTTTTATTAAAAATGGGCATATTTATTATAGCAAAAATTACAAAATAGTGTTTCTCAAAATTTTAATTTTTTTTTTGTTTATAGCGCAAAAAATAAAAAAACCGCAGAGGTGATCAAGAACCACCAAAAGAAAGCCATTTGTGGGAAAGGGGAAAAAGGACGTAAATTGTTCAGGGGCAGCGCCGCATGACCACGCAATTGTCAGTTAAAGCGACGCAGTGCCGAATCGCAAAAAATGGCCTGGTCATTCACAGCAGCTAAATCTTCCGGGGCTGAAGCGGTTAAACATAATTTTACCAGACGGAAAGACTTCAAAAATGAAGGAAAACAAATAAAAAATCATCAGATTTAGGGAACGTGGCTATTCCCATAGGCAATTACTAAGGGCAAAAGTTAAAGTAGCAGGCTACAAAAGATGAGCTACTTCAGAGCAAAAAAATAAAAAACAGAAAAGGAAGGATTTAATGATTAGGTCCGCCTTATCAACCAGTTTGGTGCCCAATGGAATAAAGTTTGTGAAGTATTACAAAAACACTGGGCAATAGTGCTCAACAACCCCTGTATAGCTCAATATGCCAGGAGTACCCCAAAGATGGTGGCACACAGGGCATGCAACCTGGGCGATTTGCTGATCAGATCAGAATGTTGGATTAATTGAAAGCAATTGGTTAACAATGTACCTAAGAGCTAAGTGAATGTTTCCCTGTGGGAAATGTCAAATGTGCCCGAATGTAGATCGTACGGCCACCTTTGCAGACTCTGAAGGTGGAAAAAGTTACATCATTAAGGACTTGATTAACTACTGTATGTCAAAAGTCATTTATATGCTCACCTGTCCATGTCAAAGATCCTATGCTGGCAAAACCAAAATACCACTACGAGTAAGGATCGGTGCACACATGAACGAAATGAAGGAAAATGAACCAAAAAAACCCTAGCAAAGCATTTAAAGGCAATACATGGGGGTAAAATTGATTGCATGAAGATAAAAAGGTATGTCCCCAAGTTACCACCCAGAAGAGGCAACTGATTGAGTTCTCAAAGAGAAAAAAGTGGTGGATATACAAACTTGGGGTTCTTGCACCTCAGGGGTTGAATACAGACAGAACTCAATTGCCAAGTATTCCTGGAGGAATAAATAACTAACCAGATAACTGATAGAGAAATGAAGGATAACATTAATTTCCCATCTAATCAGAAATGCATTTTTATTTCTTTCCATTATTACTTTATTTGTATTTTAAGCTGTATTGGTTGCAAGTCCAATATATGATAGAAAAGGAGGAAATTAATCTCCAATGAATAAGGGAATCTAAAATGATCCACTTTTGACATCAACTTTAGGGCTGAAACGATTAATCTATATTATCGTTAATCGATGATGAAAATCGTTGTTAAATATTTTCATTATCGTTTAGTTGGTCTGCACCTTCCTCCCTGTCGTCAAATAAATCATCCTGTGTACAAGGCGCAGCGGTTGTGACCAGGCATGTCCGCTCCGCACTGATCCTCTCAGCCCCACCCACTGCTGCCTCGAGGGAACAGAGGCGAGACGCAGCCGTGAGGAGAGCCGAGCTGCACACTGTGAAAGGTAGTGGCTAATATAACAGTAAAAACTCAGTACATACACAGTACATGAATTTTTATGACAAGTGCCCCATCCTAACTCCTAAGCATTCCTTGGGGGGGGGGGGGGGGGAATATTAACCCCATCACTGGTGTTCCCGGGGGGAATATTAACCCCCCCCATCATTGGTGTTCCCGGGAGCAACAGTACCCCCCCATCATTGGTGTTCCCGGGAGCAACAGTACCCCCCCATCATTGGTGTTCCCGGGAGCAGCGTGTTCCGGGAGCAACAGTACCCCCCATCATTGGTGTTCCCGGGAGCAACAGTACCCCCCATCATTGGTGTTCCCGGGAGCAACAGTACCCCCCATCATTGGTGTTCCCGGGAGCAACAGTACCCCCCATCATTGGCGTTTTATTCTGCAGTCTGAGTGTAACACTCAGTTTTTTCATCATTACTTTTAAATAAAATGGAAAAATGACATTACGTTTACGATTTTATCTGATTAATCGAAAAAATAAATGCCCGATTATGAAAATAATTGTTAGTTGCAGCCCTAATCAACTTCATTAGAACAATGCAGCCAACGTCACCATTTTAAGAAAGACAGCGATGTCAGTTTAAGACAAAATCTAGGACAGCCCTCCCCTAGGCCAGGCTGGGTATTTAAGGAGCAGGGGAGGAGAGAAATGTCATCCTGATGAAGTTATGCATGATGTAGTGAAACGCGTTGAAGTCACTGCAGTGTCACCGGCCAGAAAGCATTGGACGCCCCATGGACATGTGCAATAGCCAAGGAGTCTTAGGAATCCCAGATCTATGGCATTGTACAGTCTACACAGTGTCATACAACGCGGAACAGTGATAAGACAAGCCGTGGAGGATCAACTGCTCCGTACCGTTTGCCACCCAACTCCATAGGAGCTATACTTTACACGAGACAGCGCACCAACAATTGCAGTCTCCAATGAGTGCAAGGAGCAACCGGAGCTAGCGGGAGATCAGATAACCTCTAATTCGAGGTGGAAAATACAAGGACGACGTTCAAAGAATGGAGGTAATCCAGGGGCTAGGTAAGCACAACCAGCTCTGTATATTCCTTGATTAGCAAAATAGACAGTTATCCTCATTGCTTCCTACAATGATCTAAGATTAACAGAAAAAAATGACTGCGCTGCAAACTATTAATTTAACACACCAGTGACAAAGTGTTATAACTATACTCAAGAGTGTATATACCAAAATGATATAAGATACATGAAAAATACTTGTGTACATCAGACACTAAAATTAATAATACTGTGATCTGAGGAAAATTGGTGAACATTTAAGTTGTAAAACATTCAATGTGAAAAAAAACCCATTTCACCATATATCACTCAAAAGCTAGATTGAACAGTGAAGTGATGTAAGCATATCACTGAGAGATAGTTCAATAATCAACATAATGTCCATAAGACGGGCTTCAGAAAATCCAATGGTGACACCACTCATATAGCACCCAAAGGAAAAGTGGCCTGATAGAAAAGCCTCCACCACCGAAAACTGCTGCCTCTTACCAAATAGCAAGATCTCCTGTCAGAGAGATCGTAAGGGCCTTAGGCTTATCTCCCCAGCCACGGGTCTCAGGAGGAGGTGAAGTAGTTTTCACTGGATGCAGGACGAAATATTCTCAATGGAAACAAGCGGGTACCATGCGGGAACATATAGAAACTCCATAGTGTATCACTCAACCAAATTTAATACAGAATAAAAGGTCCGTGCCCCTGGAAGACGTCATCTTTGACGAAACGGCGTAGGGAGAGCGGCGTGCTGACGTCACCACAATACCGCGCTAGACCCGGAAGCAACGGGCAGCTAACACGAGCCGGCCGGCTTTTTTATATCTACATGCCTTCTTTTAACTGCATTCCTGTAAGTGTAAACCTTTTATTCTGTATTAAATTTGGTTGAGTGATATAGAAACTCCAAAATTTAATACAGAATAAAAGGTTTACACTTACAGGAATGCAGTTAAAAGAAGGCATGTAGATATAAAAAGCCGGCCGGCTCGTGTTAGCTGCCCGTTGCTTCCCGGTCTTGCGCGGTATTGTGGTGACGTCAGCACGCCGCTCTCCCTACGCCGTTTCGTCAAAGATGACGTCTTCCAGGGGCACGAACCTTTTATTCTGTATTAAATTTGGTTGAGTGATACACTATGGAGTTTCTATATGTTTATTCCCGCATGGTACCCGCTTGTTTCCATTGAGAATATTTCGTCCTGCATCCAGTGAAAACTACTTCACCTCCTCCTGAGACCCGTGGCTGGGGAGATAAGCCTAAGGCCCTTACGATCTCTCTGACAGGAGATCTTGCTATTTGGTAAGAGGCAGCAGTTTTCGGTGGTGGAGGCTTTTCTATCAGGCCACTTCTTTTCCTTTGGGTGCTATATGAGTGGTGTCACCATTGGATTTTCTGAAGCCCGTCTTATGGACATTATGTTGATTATTGAACTATTTCTCAGTGATATGCTTACATCACTTCACTGTTCAATCTAGCTTTTGAGTGATATATGGTGAAATGGGTTTTTTTTTCACATTGAATGTTTTACAACTTAAATGTTCACCAATTTTCCTCAGATCACAGTATTAATTTTAGTGTCTGATGTACACAAGTATTTTTCATGTATCTTATATCATTTTGGAATTTTGGTATATACACTCTTGAGTATAGTTATAACACTTTGTCACTGGTGTGTTAAATTAATAGTTTGCAGCGCAGTCATTTTTTTCTGTTTGTCGTTTTAGTGTGGGCATCTCACATATATGATTGCAGCAGCTTTTTATTTTTATTTTTCATTTTTTTCTTTTGTGACACAGTATTTATTCATTTGATTTTTGGACAGCGCAGTAATACACACTTTTCCAATGATCTAAGATTATCCCAAGCAGCGCAATATCCCTGAATATACTAACTATATGTTACTAATCCCCCCTCAATTTCTCTTTAGATAAGGGAATATTCCCTGAGCCAGGATTGCCAACATTTTCTGTTGATTGACTGCTGATTTTTTTCATACTGACCCTACTGGCGTATTGGAACGGTGTATTTTCCCAATCACTGACATTATGCATTTTTTTTAAATAGATTTCTAATCTAGGGAACATTTAGGTAGGCTTGTGGTACATGTGAGCTGCACACTTGGAGTTGACAACGATTGCGGGATACCGCATAAGATATGTGCATGCGCATGGATATCCGTGCGATCTCATTGTGACATTGTTTTACTGTAGTGGAGGGTAATTGTCAACACCGTGATTTTTGATATTTATCATAATACCATGTATTGATTAAATAAAGTAAATATTTTTACAATAGACCAGCAAATCCAGTTTTCTGCCGTATTAACGGCTTGGTTGTCCACAGGGGACACTCGGTTTCCACCACGTGGTGACCAGCTTATCCTTTTTTCCCATATATGCATAGTTGCAAGGCATTACATCTTAAGATGTTTGGACACTGGGTGTGAATTATAACTACAATAGTATCCCAACGCCTTTTGATATATACAATTCGCACAGGCTCACCAAAATTGAATAGAAGATTGGAAAAACTGTGCCTGGTCTGATAAGTAGTTTTTCAGCTGCAACATTTAGAGATAGTAGGGTCAGAATTTGGCATAAACATGAAAGCATGGATCCATCCTGCCTTGTATCAATGATTCAGGCTGGTGGTGTAATGGTGTGGGGGATATTTTCTTGCCACACTTTGGGACCCTTAGTACCCATCGAGAATCGTTTAAACGCCACGGCATACCCGAGTTGTTTGTTGCTGACCATGGCCATCGCTTTATGACTACAGTGTACCCATCTTCTGATGGCTACATCCAGCAAGATACTGCTCCACGTCACAAAGCTCAAATCAGCTCAAACTGGCCTCTTGAACATGACAATAAGTTCACTGTACTCCAATGGCTTCCACAGTCAACAGATATCAAACCAATAGAGCACCTTTGGGATGTGGTAGATCGGGAGATTTGCATCATGGATGTAAAGCCGACAAACCTGCAGCACCTGCGTGATGCCATGTCAATATGGACCAAAATCTGAGGAAAGTTTCAAATACATTGCTGACTATGCCACAAAGAGCGAAGGCCGTTCTGAAGGCAAAAGAGGGTTCAACCCGGTACTAGCAAGGTTTACTAATAAAGTAGCCAGTGAGTGTATACAGTGCATCCGGAAAGTATTCACGGTGCATCACTTTTTCCACCTGTTATGTTACAGCCTTATTCCAAAATGGATTAAATTCATTATATTCCGCAAAAATTCTACAAACAATATCTCATGACAACATGAAAGTTTGATAATGTTTAATTTGTTAATTTAGTTAATGTTTGAAATCTGTGCAAAATTATTAATGCATATTTTGTTCAGCTATCAAGTCTGGCAACTGTCCCTAGAATGATTGGTTTACTATAGCACATTTGAAATTTGAAGCCAACAAGCCAATACGCATGCTACAAGCTCTGGACTGTGGGTGTAGAAGAAATCAAATTTGGAAAGATTATACTTCCCAATCAACAAATGCATGAAGCTGTTAACTTTCCTAAATCAACAGAATATGTATGCCAAATGGACAAAAAGGATAGCTGGCATTGCCACTATAAATAACATTTGTATTGTAATGTACAAATGGAAAAAAAATGCAAACTTGTAGTTCTTCTAATATGTTAAATTACCCTTAAAAGCAGTAAAGCAGGAATGTCCAGTTTATTTCTAGAGAGCCTTGGGGGATGCCAAGTGCTGTGAGACATTATTTAAAAAAAACAAGGCAGATCCCTGTTCTGACAGGGAAGTATACAGACATCTTCTGTTCCTAGTAGAGCTGGGAGATTTTCTCCCAGAAAAAAAGAAAAAAAAAAAACTGCGATTTAAAAAAAAAAACAAACAAAAAAAAAACAAAACTCAATTCAAGTTTTTTTTTGATGGACACTGCACTGGTCCTAAGGGGCTGCGGGCAGGAGTTTAGGCGAGGCCACGGCTTCAGCCTAGTCCACTGCGTCTGGCCTTGCAGACTAGGCCGAAGCCGCGGCCCCTCCTAAAACTCCTGCCCACAGCACGTCGGGTCCGGCGCAGTGTCAGCGTCGGTCCTGGTGAAAAAACAAATAAAAAAAAAACAAAAAACGATTTGTTGAAATTTTGAATCGATTTGACCTCTCAATTCAAGATTTAAAGTCGATTTTTTCCCCAGCCCTAGTAATCAGAAACAGCGATCTGTGTTCTTCCTGTCAGTCCATCCTCCACAAAGTTAGAAAACAAATGTTCTGACAGGAAAGAAGATGGAGATCTTGTGTTCCCGCCAAGCAGGAACACCGATCTCTTTCTTCACCCAGTCAGACCATCCCCCACACAGCATTCACCCCCCCTAGGGACACTTAAACCTTTGATCGCCCCTGTTAACCCATTCCCTGTGTGATTTATATGTGATCAGTGCATTTTTTTTTAGCACTGATCACTGTATTGGTGTCACTGGTCCCCAAAAAGTGTCATCACTAAAAAGGTCAAATTTGTCTGCCGCAATATCACTCCCGCACCAAAAATAAAAAAAGCTGATTGTCGCCATTACCAGTAAAGACCAAAAAAATAAATAAAGTCCATAAATCTATCCCATAGTTTGTAGACCAACTTTTGCATAAACCCATCAATATACTATTATTGGGATTTTTTTTACCAAAAATATGTAGAAGAATACATATTGGCCTAAATTGATGAAGAAACTCGTTTTTTGCACTTTAGAGCAGAAAGTAAAAATTATTATTTTTCTAAATTGTCGGTCTTGTTTATAGCGCACAAAGATTTTTCATATGAATATTCTCATCTGAAAACTGATCCATGTGGCTAGCATAAGGCTCAGTACACACCTATGCAGTTTGCTTTTGATCTGTTTCTACAGTGCTTTTTGCTGTACGTTAAGTACAGTATAGAGAGCCCCAATAGCAAGGTAAAGAAAAAAAAAAAAACTGCCTTTAGAACCACTCACTTCCTGCCCAGGACTATATGTCCCATGAGGCATTGCTCCTCACACATTCACAAGTTCTCAGGTACTTACTGACATGTATGGAAGATGTACTGAGCTGTATGTGTGCTGCGCTGTATTTCCTGATATATAAACAAATAATGCATTCTGTATGCAGGCCAACTATTCGGCTGGCCAATTAATCGATTATGAAAATAGAAATCGATTAATTGTTTCTGCCCTAAGAAAAACCTTCCGACTTTACAACCCCTTTAATGCATTCTATTCATGAAGGTAAAAAAAAAAACCTTCAGTTCTGCAGGATCCCGCTCTTATTCTTACCCGAGCCCGGTCCAATTCAGCAACATGCACAAGAGCTGTGGCTTTCACCGCCGTCTACCCCTTAATTGGCAGATTCATAGCAGCAGGAGGCATTGGCTCCAGCTCCTGTCAATATACTCCAGTGAAGAGGGAGCGAGCGGCAGGGCCAAGTCCAGCTGTCTGTCAGTCAATGGATGCAGTAGCTAGGCTCGGGAGCGAGCCCGTACGAGCGTCCCTATGTGAATCGGCTTACAGAGGGGGCATTGGACAGGGGAGCCAGGGGACCCGAGAAGAGGCGGTTCAGGGCAGCTCTATGCAATTCAATTGCTCAGAGCAGGCAAGTATAGAGAGGTTGGGTTTTAAAGAAAAAAAAAAAATCTCCTTCAAACGTTTAAGCTTTAAACAAAAAGCAATTTTTTGCAAGTAATCGGCAATCACATCATGCAATTCTACTTTGCCATCTGCTTGTATATACAAGCAAAAATTCTACTTTTATCCACACAAAAAGTAAATCTAATTTAACCCGATTTCCAATGCTCAGTATTTACATACGGATATGGGTAACAGGAAGGATGATCATAAATGGCCAAATCTCTCCTTAGTTATGACACTTTGGGTGGGTAACCTGGCTGGCTGATCCATCTCACTGGGGGAATGGAAGGAAGTGGTGGATACCTTTAGCCTTGTTCGGGTAATATAGAGAATATCTATATATCTGTATCTATACACACACATATACAAATATACATACATACATACACACCATCTATGGCTAACCCAACATTCACAACTCAGCTACAGCTTCCAAAACCTGCCCACCTATATACTAAGGCAGGGCTCAAAATTTCAAGTCCTGAGCTACTAGCCAGGCCTTAAAGAGGAAGTAAACCCTAATGGGTTTACTTCCTCTTTTTTTTCCCTGCAAAGGTAAAGCATAATGGACTACTATGCATCGCATAGTAGCCCATTATGTGTCACTTTCCTGACACAGGAGCCTGCGATGTCACTGCTGTCCCCTCTTCCACGGAGCATCTATCTTCGTTCCGGGTATCGCTGCTCCGGCACTGAGTGGCCAGAGCAGCGATGACAGCACTCCTGCGCATGCGTGCGGGAGCCGTGACGGCATGTTTGCCTTCACTTGTGACCTGCGCCCTAGACAGCGGTACCCTTTATTTGTAAAATATCTCCTTAACCATGTAGGTTAAGGAGATATTTCTTGGACCTACAGGTAAGCCTTAATCTAGGCTTACCTGTAGGTCAAAGTGGTCTGTAAGGGTAAGAGTTAATTTTGAGGGTGGAGTTACTGGCCACCAGTCCCACCCAACCCCCTACCCTGCGTCCGTAATTCCACCCTCAAAATTATCTCATGAAATGATACCGCTAAACGTTTTATGCAGAAGTTAAAAAAAATTAAACAAGTTTATCAGTGCCCATCAGCGCCGCCTCACCAGTGGCCATCAACGCAGCGTGACCAGTGACGGGGAATCAGTGAGATGAGGAAGAGGAGAGCCAGCCGGATCATTACACAGAGTGAAGATCGCTGGCTGTGACAGCTTGGATTTGAATTTCCGGGCGCTCACAGTCACACAGTCCTGCCTTCTGGATCGGCTACTATGACAGAACACCGGTCCAATGCTCGGATGTGTGATATCTGTCTATTAAAGTAGCCGGTCCAGGAGGTAGGACTGTGACTACGAGCCTCAGCAATTTAAATCCAAGCCGTCATAGCCAGCAATCCCTGCTCCGATTATCTAGCCTGCTGCTTTATTCCTCTTGATCTGGCGATCACTGGGAGATCATTCTACCCCACCTGCCGGGGGTGCTCGCGCTCCCCCCACCCCCCCACCCTTCTGAGGCAGCCCCACACTCGCCAAATGCGAGCAGAGATTTTGAGGGCTGTACAAAGGCCATATAGTGTAGGTTTTAAAGTGGATCATGCTGTAAAAGTACTGCGCAAACTGTTGGTGCTATATACATTCTGGATAATAACTACAAACCAAAAACACCATTTAATTAATTTTTAATATTCAAAGCAAACTCACCTATCTATGTCTCTGTGCTTTATTTTGCTGAGAAATCACTTTGAAAAACAACCCCCTAGTATTTATGGCCATCTTGTAAGAGCAGATGGTTCACATAGCATGGAATACATCTGCCCTTAGCTCAGGCATGCAGGAAGGAGGGTGTGCTTAGTTGAGAAAACCCCTCCTCTCCTGAAGACTCTTGGGATGCATGACCTAATTTGCCTAGGCTTGAAAAGCAGAATGTAACTGAAGAAAATTAAAAAAGGAAAGTATATTATATGTACTGGTTTTAAACCTATTTACTAATGCTTGCAGCACAAGGATTAAAAATTGTCAATGTTGATTGAGAGAGTGAAGTCCCGATTTAAGTGATTGAGGCAAGCTTTACCGCCCTACATTTATAGAAAAGGGTATGGATACTGAAATTTAGGGTCAACTAGCTTCATTTTGCTTATGGGGCACTTGGCCTAATCAGCAAGAGTTCAGAAAGCAATCAATTAAGCAGAAATGCAATAAAACTACACAACTGACTAATTTAGCTAATCTGCTGCTGCAATGTGCACACTACCGAGTACATCACACAGATTCTCAGGCTGTAAAGATGGACATTACCCATCTACTGCTTGCCTTTATACAGAATTGCTTTTCGGTCCTGTGGCCTCCCAGGGAACTCCTGAAACCTATTTTTACTGCCTGGGAATACCAGACTGCCAGGTGACTTGGGAAAGATGATGATAGGAAGAGAAGGTTGAAAAGGGGTAAACCAATTACCACAAATGTAAAGGACATGACGGAAGAAGTGCTTTCATTTGTCATACGATAGGCTAATAACCACGAAGACAGCGTATCGCATGCTTAAAAAGGTACATTATCCATTGCATGTGTTTCACTCTTGGATAATCACCACTACTCCATCGAAAGAATGAAGAGATTGCATTTCAGGGTCACTCACATTCTCCCCAAACATTTAGCAGCTGCTAAAAAGTATTTAACATGCATAAATGTTCTACAAAAAAAAAAAAAAAAAAAAAATACATATCCTCCAATGCAAAGATCTGAAATTTACAGCAGCACATACATTTATAAAATCTGTACTGTATACATTATATATTGCCCAGTCCCAGCAAAGTGCAAAAAAGAAAAAAGATACAAACTAGACTGCCAAGTACAAAAGATACAAGATGCAGACTACTTGACAGGAGTAATGAAAAACAAACGTTAAACAGCTCATCCATAATGCCATACAGAGAGCACTGATGTACTGTCCTTCAAGCAAACAAGACATAAACCTACTGTGGACTAATTTACATTACTGAAATAAAAAAATAAGAAATAAATCACTGAGGAAATGGCTTTGGCGAAAGCAATTTTTTTAAACAGCATATTAAGCTAAGCTATATTGTGTGCTTAAGGCAGAATTACAAAATATCGGTAATCTAACAATACTATCCACAGCCATACAAAGGACCCACAATCTACTGTATGTACCAAGATGCATCTGATGCAAATTACAGACATCAGTAATTTCTTGCCATTTTCTTCCCCGCACATAATCCATAGAATTTTAGATTTAAAAAACAAAATAATTCTTAACCACTTCCAGACCAGCCTCGTTTTGGATTTTAGGTGTTTACATGTTTAAAACATTTTTTTTTGCTAGAAAATGACTTAGAACCCCCAAACATTATATATTGTTTTTTTTCTAACACCCTAGAGAATAAAATGGCGGTCATTGCAATACTTTTTTTTCACACCGTATTTGCGCAGCAGTCTTACAAGCGCACTTTTTTTGGAAAAAAGTCACTTTTTTGAATAAAAAAAAATAAGACAACTGTAAAATTAGCCCAATTTTTTGTATTGTAAAAGATAATGTTATGCCGAGTAAATTGATACCCAACATGTCCCGCTTCAAAATTGCGGCCGCTCGTGGAATGGCGTCAAACGTTTACCCTCAAAAATCTCCATAAGCGACATTTAAAAAAATTCTACAGGTTGCGTTTTTTTAGTTACAGTGGAGGTCTATGGCTAGAATTATTGCTCTCGCTCTACCGATCGCGGCGATACATCACATGTGTGGTTTGACTACCGTTTTCATGTCCGTTTTTATATGCGGGCGCTACTCACGTATGCGTTCGCTTCTGCGCGCAAGCTCGTCGGGACGGGGTATTTTAAAAAAAAATTTTTTTTTGTTTTTCTTATTTTACTTAAATTTATTTTTTTTTACACGTTTTAAAAAAAAAAAAAAAAGATGGATCACTTTTATTCTTATTACAAGGAACGTAAACATCCCTTGTAATAGAAAAAAGCATGACAGGTCCTCTTAAATATGAGTTCTGGGGTCAAAAAGTCCTCAGATCTCATATTTGGACTTAAATGCAAAAAAAGAAAAAAAATGTCATTTAAAAAAACGACATTTGGAAATTGTGCCTTTAAGACGTATGGGCAGAAGTGACGTTTTGACGTCGCTTCCGCCCTGCTATGGTATAGAGACGGGTGGTGGCCATCTTCGCCTCACTCGTCTATACCCAGGCACTGAAAGGACCCGATCACCTCCGCCGCTGCCGAGGGCTCCGGTAAGTGGCGGGAGAGTGGGAGGGGGGGCACCTCTCCCGCCACCGATAACTGATCACGCGGCGAGCCCGCCGCAGAGACCACCATTATCGGAAACCGAACCGCTCACTGTAAAGAGGGATACCTCGGTTGTGGCAGCAGCTGCTGCCGTTACCGAGATATCCCTCTTCAAAGTCAGAACGTATATGTACAGTGAGCGGTCGTTAAGTGGTTAAAGACAGTGATTTACAGTTATAAGTTTAAACTTCTATGGAAGCTTTTCCAAATGCGAGTTTTGACTTTGACGATCTAAAAAAGCTGGTGGCCTGCAATAACTACTTTAGTAAGTGTGTGTGTGTGTGTGTGTGTGTGTGTGTGTGTGTGTGTGTGTGTGTGTTATGTACATATTCTATACATATGCTTGTACATATACTACATGTAGTACACCTTTTAAATGCTAGTAATGTCATCCTCCAACCTTAGAGAATGATACAGATTGTGGTAAAACTAAGGGCAGAAAAATGCAATATGGGAGGCATAAAGATAGTTTATACTTCTTGGATCACTTCTGCATTTAGAAAAGCTAAAAATGCAGGGAAGCTAGTGTGAATGAGACCTTAAGGCTTTTGTTCATACTATGTTCATTCAGCTGCATTTTTCTCCACACCACTGCACATGTATGATGTGAACAGTTAACACAAGTAAACAATGGACAGCCTGTCACTGCATTTTATGGGCTGAGTGGCCACAACTAGTCACACACACCTGTTATTCAGCCACAGTAATCTGCAGATTCTTGCCACTGGAAAGTACAGGGTATACTGATTGTCTGAGACACTCCCAAACATTACCAAAAGTGCAAAACCTCTGTACTAGTGATTTTATATGTCACATGATAGCAGAGCAATTTGTTTTATTTAAAGCAAAAACCATTAAAAAATGTACTAAGCATTTCGTAGCAAACATACGTCATCTATAGATTCCTACTTAGTAGGTTAGGTCCTTTTAAAGTAGCCTCCCAGATGACTTACTTGCAGTGCAAGGGAAACCTAATTAGTAGCCCCCTGCTCGTTTTAACCACTCCAGCCCCGGAAGGTTTTACACCCTTATTGACCAGTAAAGGAGCTCAGGAGTTTTGGCATCGCCACGTGCCCACGCTCGCCAGGAAGCTCGACACTCCACAGCGCTAATCACAGGCAGTAAGACATTTGCCGTTTTTTTTGCGATACGGCACTGTTACTTTAAATGACAATTGTGCGACACTGTACCCAAATAAAATTCATGTCCTTTTCCCCCCACACAAAAAGCTTTTTATTGGTGGTATTTGATCACCGCTGTGGTTTTTATTTTTTTGCGCTATAAACAAAAAAAAAGCAACCATTTTGAAAAAAATAGTCACTTTCTGCTGTAAAACGCACCCAAAAAAAAAAAAAAAAAAAGTCTTCATCAATTAAAGCCAATATGTGGATTACGAGCATAATCCATTCCAGGAGAATGCTTGTAATCCAAAGCACTCGCACATCAAAGCAAGTTTCCCCCATAGAAGCCAATGGAAACTAAGAATTTGTTCCGCATTGACTTCTATTGCATGCAATAGTGCATGTGGCCAGAGGTGGGGGGCGCCAGAGAGCCTCGGAAATGCTCGGGACAGGTCGGCTGAACTCGGAAACTGAGTATGTCCAAGTGATTCCGAGTGGCTCTGAACCGTTACGAGTGTCACCGGCGCCCCTGCACCTCTGGAAAAAAAAAATTAAAAATTGTTTTTTGAACGACGTACAACCTGACATATGGCATGTCTAATTGGAAGTAAATAGGATGTTCAACATAAATTTTATTAGAAACATTTCCACTTTTATCTAATCAGCCCTTGTAGATAGGGCTAATTATTTACAAACCACTTTAGAAAAAAATCTAATCCTGTGAAAATAGTTAGGGGCTGGCACCAATTTCTTAAGCTAGTAATATTTCCATTAAATTATACAATATTTATACAAATATCCAAACACTGACAAAGAACTGCATACAAGTCTAAATTGCAAATCAGAGAAACAAATCCATTGCTAGGTTCATTAGTTTAGGACTTAAAGGTCCTAACCTTATGTACATAAAGGAGTCCAAAAGATATCAAATCTGCACAACTTTTAGAAAACAGAAAGACAAAAAAAAATGCATGTTTTACATGGACAATTCAAGTTCTTGCAATGTAAGAAAAAATACACTTACTTTCTAAGGAGGATCTCTGAGGCACCCTTGCTGAACATTCGATAACTACCATCATTGTTTTTTAACACTGTGCTCATAGACTTTCTGCTAGAATTAAAAGTGTACACTTTAAAGAGAGTTTCCTCCGGGATCTCATTCCGTACATCTTGATAGTCACGTTTTAGATCCAAAAGAAATCCTAGCAAGGCACATTCAGTTTTGTTACCAACGTGGCGTGGTAGGCCACCTTCTTTTTCAGGAGTCTAAGGGGTTAAAAAAATAAATAAAAATAGCCATAAAGCAGAAACAATGACTCAGAAAATACAAAGGCCATCAAAGGCCAACAACTTTGCAGGGATATACCCCCCCCCCCCCATTACCTCAGTTTCAGAAAATAAAAAGTTTTCTTAATGTCGTACCTCCAGTCTACCCTGCACCTGCCCTCCCCCTGCAAGAGATTGCTCCAGCCCACCTTTAGGCTGGATTCACACCTATGCATTTTTAGTGCATTTTGCAGATTTGCACAGCAGTCCATATAACATGGTTTCCTATGGAACATGTTCTGTAGTGCAAATCTGCAAAATGCAAAAAGCACTAAAAATTCATAGGTGTGAATCCAGCCTTATAGTTCCATGCAATCATTGTCAGTGAGTACTGTTCTCCCTCTATACACAGCCATCGATCATTTCGTACCTTCTTGCATAGATCATTTTGCAGAGTGTGCAAAAGCTGAGCGATTTTATAAAACCCTACATGGAGCAGAGCTGTAGTATTAACCACTTGCCGACCAAGGACGTCATATGACGTCCTTGACTTTGAGTGGTGATATCTGAATGATGCGTGCAGCTATTGGCATCATTCAGATATCATTTTTACCGGCCAGCGATTCTGTGCACCATAAGAACGATCATAGCGGCAGTTCCGCCGCCTGATCGTTCTTATAGGCAGCGGGAGGGGACGTCCCCCCCCCTCCCGCCGCCATCCGGTGCTTCTCCGGGCTCTCCCGTGCCATCGGGGGCCCGGAGAAAGAATCGCTCGCCGCCGGATGACGAGCATAGAGATTTCCGATGACCAGATGGTCACCAGTCTTTTTTTTTTTTTAAAAAAAAGTGTAAAAAAAAAAAAAAGTAAAATAAAAATAAATAAATAATAAAAAAAAAAAAATTAAACCGCCCCTGTCCCCTGTAGATCGCGATCAGAAGCTAACGCACATGCAAGTCCTGCCCGCATATGTAAACGCCGCTCAAACCACACGTGAGGTATCGCCGCGTGCGTTAGAGCGCGTGCAACAATTCTAGCACTAGACCTCCTCCGTAACTCTAAACTGGTAACCAGTAAAAAATATTAAAGCGTCGCCTATGGAGATTATTAAGTACCGAAGTTTGGCGCCATTCCACGGTTGTGAGCAATTTTAAAGCGTGACATGTTTGGTATCTATTTACTCGGCGTAACATCATCTTTCATATTATATAAAAAAATTGGGCTAACTTTACTGTTTTCTTATTTTTTAATTCATGAAACCGTTTTTTTTCCAAAAAAAAGGCATTTAAAAAATTGCGCAAATACCGTGTGAGATAAAAAGTTGCAATGACCGCCATTTTATTCCCTAGGGTGTCTGCTAAAAAAAACGTACTCAATGTTTGGGGGTTCTGAGTAATTTTCTAGCAAAAAAATGATGATGTTTACATGAAGGAAAATAGGCCAAAATAGGCCCGGTAAGCAAGTGGTTTTAAAAAAAGGAGGAGAAGTGTGCCCCTGGAAGACTGTAAAGCTCACCATACACTAAACAATCCTCCTTTAGGCTGGATTCACACCTATACATTTTTAGTGCTTTTTGCACCGTTCTATCCAGAGATTATATATATAACAGGGCTTGACAAATTTGCTTAGAATCTAGGAGCCAGCTGAAAAAGTTAGGAGCCAGTTATTTAAATCCTCTGCCCAGCACCCAGAACTACATGCCTGATGCCAAGCGGAAAAAAAAAAATCCACTTTTGTTTGTTTGAAATAAGATTTTGCAAATAAGTTTTTTTTCTCCTACACTGATGTGCTCTGATAGGCTGCACTAATGGGCACTGATAAGTTGACACTGATGGGGCGGCATTGAGGTTGGAACTGATGGACACTAACAGGCACTGGCAGGTGGCACTAACTGGCACTGGCAGGTGGCACTAACTGGCACTGGCAGGTGGCACTAACTGGCACTAACTGGCACTGGCAGGTTTCACAGCCAATAGTGTAACTGTGAAACTGAATGCTCTCTGCAGCTCTGCGGTGTGTGAATGTACTGGGTACTTCTGACTCAAGAACCGGATATAAAAATGTAAAACAGGTCTGATTGTCAGTGTGCTGTGATTGGGCTGATTGGTTGCAGGGAGGAGCTGAGCTCTCACTCTAGGATCATATTACCAGGCCTGCTCTGCTGTGAAACTGTATGGAGAGAGGAGCTGACAAATTCAGCATAATGTCAGAGGTGGGCGGGACCCAGCAGCTATTCAGCCAATGATTGGGCTGTTTAAGACATGTAGCGGCCTGCCCAGATTTCATCCCATTGGCTGGTGTTGGATAGCTGGGTCCCGCCCACCCCGGGTCTCGCCCACCTCCGACATCCAACCTCAATTGTGACAGCTTCTCTCTACATACAGTTTCACACACCCCAGCGCTGTTCTGCCAACAGTGTGTGGAGAAGGGAGGAGGATGTCAGCGGCTGCTGAGCGCTCCATCCCCACTACCAGACAGACCCCACAGCCCGCCCTGTAGCAGAAAAAGACCCAGGTGCCAGGGCACAATTTTAGTCGCAAAGGCGACCTGGCGCCTGGGATTTGTCAAGCCCTGATATAATACATATATACCTATACACACACACTATTAACTATTTGTGCCATTAACCACTTCCCACCTGCCGTACATATACTGCGGCAAGGCGGCTCTACTACGTACGTGATTTTGTTAAAAAGCCACTGGGGGGTTGCCGCCGCGATCCTGCGGGATTGGCCACGGGGGAGCCAATCAGCTGGCCCAGCGGGCACAATGTCTGCCGGCCACCCGCGATCACTCTCCACAGAGACAGAATGGTGGTCTGCCAATGTAAACAAGCACTGACACTGATCTAGTGGTGTCTGATCATCAGGAACACGGATCAGTGTCCATGCATTGAGCCCATTTTGCCCACAGTAAGAAAGCACAATTAGGGAATACACTTAACTCTTTGATTGACCTTGATGTTAACCCCATCCCTGCCAGTGTCAGTGCATATTTTTAGCACCGATTACTGTAATAATGTCACTGCCCCCCCCCCCCCCCCCAAAAAAAAAAAAGGGTCAGCTCGGTGTCCGATCTGTCCACTGCAAAGTCGCAGTCCCGCTAAAAATCACTGATCACCAGATCAAAAAGATAAAAGAACAATGCCATAAATATATCCCCCATTCTGTAGACGCTATAACTTTTGCGAAACCAAATATATGCTTATTGGGATTTTTTACCAAAACATATGTAGCAGAACACATATTGGCCTAAATTGATGAAGGAATTTGATTTTTTTCCTAATTTTTTGAATCTAAGTTTTATAATAAAAAAAAAAATTTCAAAATTGGCGTTATTTTGTTTATAGCGAGAAAAAAATAAAAAAACACAGCAGGAAGGTGATCAAATGCCCCCCCCCCCCGCCCAAAAAAAAAAAAAAAAAAAAAACACATAAACTTTAGGTACATCGTTGCCCGACCGCACCATTGTCAGTTAAAGTAACAGTGCCGTATCACAAAAAATGGCCTGGTCATTTACCCTTTAAATTTGCCGCCTATCAGGGGCGCGTGTGGCCGGTGCACGCACCGGCCGCGGGTCCCAGGAACTCTATGTTCGCCGGCAGCCCGTGACTGCGATGTGGAGAGGTAGAACGGGGAGATGCCTATACAAACAAGGCATTTCCCTGTTCTGCCTTGTGACATGACAGATCCACTGCTCCCCGTCATCGGGAGCCTTGATTGTTGTCATGTCCTAGGAAGCCCATCCCACAGTTAGAATCACTCCCTAGGACACACTTATCCCCTTGATCGCCCCTTAGTGTTAACCCCTTCTCTGCCAGGTGAGATTTACACAGAAAATCAGTGAATTTTTATAGCACTGATCGCTGTATAAAAAATTACACTGGTCCCAAAATAATGTCAAAAGTGTCTGATGTGTCTGCCATATCGCTCGCAGTCACAATAAACATCGCAGATCGCCACCATTACATAAAAAAAAAAAACTCATGTAGACGCTATAAAACATTTGCGATAACTAATCAATATACGCTTATTGCGATTTTTCTTTACCAAAAATATGTAGAATACATATCGGCCTGGGGATATTAGAGCAAAAAGTAATAAATATAGCTTTTTTTCAAAATTGTCGCTCTTTTTGTTTATAGCGCAAAAAATAAACACTGCAGAGGTGATCAAATACCACCAAAAGAAATAGCTATTTGTGGGGGGAAAAAAAAAGGATGAAAATTTTGTTTGAGTACAACGTTGCACGACCGTGCAGAATTCATCCGGCTGCTTCTGTCACATCATCAACAATGACTCTGGAAGCCATGCATGCCCATGCAATCACACTGCCTCTACCATGTTTTACAGATGACGTTCTGCGCTTTGGGTCTTGATTGTAGACGGACAATGATATGCCCACCTCCTGGAGAGTATCCTTCACTTGTCTGGATGTTGTGAATGAGTTTTACCATAGAGGACCCTGCGATCATCCACCACTGCCGTCTTCCATGGATGTCTAGGCCTTTTTATGCTAATTTTATGCCTAATGCTGCTGATATCTCCAATGGATTGGTTTAGTTTTTGAAGCCTTACAATTACCTGTTTCACTTGCATGGACAGCTCCTTTGAACGCATGATGTAGGTCCACAGCAATAGATTCCAAATACCACACTTAGAATCAACTCCAGACCTTTTACATGCTTAATTGTTGTAGAAACAACAAAGGAGTTGCCCACACCTGGCCATGAAACAGCTTTTGAATTGATTCAATTGGCCAATTACTTTTGGTCCCTTAAAAAAAAAGGGGGGGGGGGGTGGCTATTAAGAGCTGTAATGCCTAAACCCTTCCGATGATTTGGATGTACATACCCTCAAATTAAACCTGAGTGGGCACACTTCCAGCCCATATCCATTATATAACTATAGCTTGAGAGAGAGATAGAGAGTAAATACATACATACACACACACACACACACACACACACACACCAAACACTGAAACAGAATGCAAGAAACTGCACAGAAAAAAAAAAAAAAAAACTTATCTGCCCCTAGGGTCCCAACACAGAATGAAAGCTTCATCCACCTTACACTCCATTAGTGGTAAATACTAGGCTCGTCCATACACTACACATACAGGGTAGAAACCATAAGCAGTTTGACAACATCACCTGTTTAACCTTGCTCTATGCATTTCATCCCATGACTTCATCATACGCATGCTGGCGAGTGACCTTTTTTGAAGAAAGTGGTGGATAACATTTGGAGGAGCAGAACACATGCAGCGCTGTGGATATTTGACCTGGGATTCATTTTCAGGGTAATTTTCTTTGGATGACAACGTTGCACTGAAAGATTGTGAAATTTTGCACCACATTTGATATTTAGAGTTGGTTGTGTATGTGGATGGAACAGGGTTTCTCAAACCAGGGTTCCTTGAGCAATGAGCGATTTCTGCCTCTCAGATAAGTTCTCACAGTCACCACTGATATTTTTAGGCATCTGTAAGGGTAATTCTTCCAAGTGACCACAAATGTAAGGAGCATTCTTCTCACTGACCACATTAATCTATTATGAGTTATAGGATATAGTAAATATCTGGTTCCCCCGAGACCAGAAAGTTATGTCAAGGGTTGGCCTGTGTTGAAAAGGCTGAGATAGAATATATTTATTTATTTATTTAAATCGCAGCAGATTTTTCACATTAAAAAGTGGTTGTAAACCCACTTTTTGTACTTTTACCTATAGGCAAGCCTAGAATAAGGCTTACCTATAGGTAGTGTAAATCTCCTAAACGTGCGCCGTTCAGGAGATATTTCACTTGTAGTTCGCCAGAAACTACTACGGCGCAAGCGTAGGGAAGAAACTAAACTAAAGGCCGTTTCTTCCCTAGCATATGCGATGCATACTAGCCTATTATGCTTTTCATTTGCAGGCTATACAGCGAGCAAAAGAGGAAGCAAAACCCATGAGGGTTTACTTCCTCTTTAAAGATAACAAATTGTTGATTTGTTGGATTAGTGCAGTTGTAGGAAATATATTAAGATTTGCCACCTTCAAGAAAAGGCAAAAACTATAAAAACTAGTAAAATCGGCAGTAAAAAGGCTGAATGTATCAAGAAAATGTAAAACTGCAAAGTGTGTGAACAGTGAGAAACTTACCAAAATATTAGACGTGTAAGCACAGTTGACTGAAATCCCTGTGATAAGGAGGTTTAGCAAATTTTCAGGTAAAGACTCTGCATCGGGAATCTTTCTGTAATGTTTATCATTTAGAAAAGCTTGAACAACAGTCATTCTGTTCATGGTTAATGTTCCAGTTTTATCTGAGCAGATTGCAGTGGCATTTCCCATGGTTTCACAAGCATCCAGATGCCGAACCAAGTTATTATCTTTCATCATTTTCTATATACAAAAAAGGAAAAATATGTCAGTGTACATTCAAGGAACCTAAATATCCTTACTTTTCTAGTTTATCAAAAAACTTTTCATCATACAAAATGATCACATTTTTAAGCCTATTAGGTATAGGATATGCAATATAAGACATGCAAGCACACTAGAATGAAAATATTTGTGGTCAAAACCACTTGTTACAAAGGCAGATGCAGCACGCTTATGATTTTAACCCTTGAGTGTGTCATTAACAAGCTTAAAGAAAACCCTTCCTTCCTGCAGTGTTTCCTGTCATGTTTACCCCCCTGTCTTTAATACTTTATGCCCCTTAGCAAAAACAAGCATGCAATAAGAATATCAAGCTTACATACACAAACTTGTTCCAGGTCAGTGACTCAAACTCTACTGCGCTCCCAGTTGATCAGTGTACTAGGCAGACAACTATAGCAACTTCAAAAAAGGAAATTGGTAAATGGCACCCCTGTGCCTCTCTCAGGAAGAATTTACTTTAAAAAACTGTCTACATGATAAAGCATTTTCCAGTAATAGTGCTTTTAGTACACACCATTCTATATATGTTAAAGCAGTTCTTCAGTCACTTTTAGAAAAATTAAAGTCAGCAGCTACAAAAACTAGCTGCTGACTTAATAATTAGATAGTCACCTGTCCCAGGATACAGCGCTGTCATTACCTGGTCGGTTTCTTCACCGGCGTTCAGTTCACAGCATTGGAATATTAACTGTGGCTGCTTGCAGGTTCGCAGCTGGCTGCTCACTATGCTGTGCTATCTGCATGGTCCCACAGATTTCATGAACCTGTCCCAAAAGACAGTTAAGGGGGGGGGGGGGCAAACTTCCAGTTGGATCATCACGGCGATCCGAGCGGAAGTGGGAACCTGTCAAAACCAGATACCTGCTTCCCTCCAAAAAATAAATCAGCCAGATGTAAAGGAGGAAGAGCCCGGGCACTGAAGCAGTTATCGGCAATCTCTCCTCTCCCCAGAGGCCGGTTGTGAGGAGATTACATGACCAGACCAGAACCTCCTCAGAATAAGCAAGTATAGGAATCTTCCTTTCACAGGATAGTTGGAATAGGATTTAGAAGGAGGGTGGGAGCAGGTTTAAGCATAGTCAGCAATAATCCTGAAATTCCACTAAGTGAGGCAAGAAATATTCCCTCTGACCACTTCAATTATATACAGTTTGCCTAATCCTTCTGCATACAATAAAGATATTCCTAGATGCAAAGTATCTGAGAAAAACTGCCTGCAATTATTGTCTCTGCTCTACTCAGGTTAGACATAGAAGTCTTGAGGAAGGCAAAAGTCACTATTACCACAACTAGAGGCAGAGTAATAAAATAAAAGGGAACACTAAAAATACTACTAAGAATAATGCTAATAATAATAAGACTATTAAACTTTGCATAAATGGGCAAATGTCTCAATGATAGTTACAGAAAATTAGACAACCCACAAACTTTATTCTGCTCATTCCATAACGAACATCTCATTATAGCATATACATGTTTAAATTCTAAGATGAATCACTGTCCATATATTTAATGCATTGTAAAATATTTGTAAGCAATAACACTTGACATGCAGGACACAAGTTCACAGTTCAACCAATACATCTTGCCTCCTAATTTTAAAATGGCCCCACCAGATTATTATTACTAGATTCACATTTGTGCAGGTGTGCATGTAAATCCGCACCACTTAAGAAAACATGCGGGGGTGCCATTAACTGAAAAACGCACTGAAAAAAATGTGGTGCAGTTTCCAGCACATGCAAATGCATGATGCCAAAGCACGGCCAGGTTTTAAATAAGGTGCAGGGACCTTTTTCCTGCAGTAAACTTCGGCACAGCAGTCTATTCAAATGAATGGGCTGCTGTGCCCGTGCAAACAAGGCCCGCAGAACCACTCAGATGTGAACTTAGCCTTGAAATAAGGTATCTGGTAAGGTTTACTTATTTTATCATTCTTGACATTACTGTAAAGTAGCAGCAAAAGCCATGAACATACCTTGACAGAATATGCCAGTGAAATGGTAACTGCAAGTGGAAGACCTTCTGGGACGGCTACTACCAAAACTGTGACTCCAATAATAAAGAACTTGACAAAATATTGGACATAAATGGGCGTACACTCCGACAACCATTCACGTTTCTGAATCCAGAATGTATTGATGACAAAGTAAAGAACAAGGATTATGACTGTAATTGCAGACATCACCAAGCCTAAAAAACAAAAATCAAGAAAACATGCCATCATATAATGCCTTAAAGTGGTTGTTAACCCAATTGCCCACAATACATGGTTCTCTATGCATTGCAGCATCTTTTTTTTCTGTAAATACCTTTTTTTAGCTCTGTCACTTGTTCCATTTCATCTCTATATACAAGCTGAGGGAGTTGAGTAGGATGGACATATTCCTTCTGACGTATGTAAGATACGTCAGAAGAGGAATCTCTTATCTTCATACCTGCTCACATCTGATCATTTTGTCACCTGAAGCAAAACTCCTGAAAAACGCCCTAAGCTCAAAAAAAGAACATGAGCTTCTTTGGAGCAGATTATAGGCGTTTTTCACTTTTACATTGGTGACCTGAACAAAATCGCGGTAAAAACGTGCCATTTTGAAACGCTCAGGTGTGAATGCAGCCTGAGGGTTTACAATGCCTTTAAAACCTGTCAGTTTGCAAAAAAAATCCAAAAAAAAAAAAAAAAAAAAAAAAAAGAGTACAAAAAGCTTCAGATGTAAAACCTACTTGGTGTTGTATACACTACCATTCAAAGGTGCATGATATCTAAAAACTGTCTTGATTTTGATTTTAGTTGATACTTTAATTCACAAAAAAAAAATGGCATTAAATTGATCAAAAATGATTGTTCACACACTGACAATATCATAACTTGTGTATATATTATGTAGCTGACATGCAAACAACCCTCTATTTACATCAATTACAGATTTTCAGACTTTTGGAATATTAGCAAACAGTTCTTGAAGATATTTAGGACCATTTTCTGCCAAATTTGTAGCTATTCAGATAGATGTGACTGGCTTGAAGAGCATTTCCCTCTGATCTTAAAAGGTGAAACTCTTCCTAGAACAGTCAATAAAGTTGAGATCTGGTGATAGTAGCATCCACTCCATTGTAGACAGCATTCTAGCATCCTATATAAAAAAATTGTTTAACCCTACATTTCATATTCCCGATACATGCCTGTTGTACCATGTACTTGTATGAAAAAGTGAGAGCACAGCATGGTCAGATTTTTTTTAGTTGTGCCGAGAACTCACACAGTTGAATGCATCAATCACTAGCTATAGCATGACTTTTTACACTCATCCATTGTCATGTTAACCTTTCCATTTAATATCCATTTAAAGCAGACTATAGTTCTGTTGTCCAACTGCAAGCAGGCTGGCGCTTTACTACAGAAGAGGCATGCAAAGACTCCTTTGCAATAAAATACACTTGCCTGCCCGCTGTCTCTTTGTAAACTGAGCTGTGCATGGGCAGGAGTGACAGCATCCTGATCCTGCCATTGAAGCCAGCCGAAAAATGGCACATAGAAGATATGGGTGACTGAGGGAGAGACACCATTGAAGGAAAGATAAGTTCAGCACCTTAAAGGAGGTCCAACTTAAAAAAAAATATTAAAAGTCAGCTGCTACAAATACTGCAGCTGCTGACTTTTAATAAATGGACACTTACCTGTCCCAGGGTGCCCGCGTTGTCGGCAGCGCAATGGCTTGTCTCTCGGCTGCCTCCACCGCCCTCTGTCAGGGAATCAGGAAGTGAAGCGCTGCGGCTTCAGTTCCTATTGTGTATGCGAGAGTCACGCTGCGCGTCTTCACTGGTCCCCATTGTATTCTGGGAACTGTGGGCGGTCATCTGCGGCTAGCTATTCCCAGAAGGGGGTGCAGATACCTGGATTATACAGGTATCTGCACCCCCCTCACCCCTGAAAGGTGCCAATTGTGGCACCGGAGGAGGGGAGGGTTCCGATGAGCGGAAGTTCCACTTAAGGCTTTAAAGTGGATGTAAACCCGATTCATGAAATTTAAGTTGGGCACATATCTGCAGTGTTTTCTTATCTCTCTTCAAAGCACTATGCCCCCTAGCTGTCATGCTCCGTTCTACTGTTCTCAGCCTGATAACTTCCGACAAGTTCTCTGTCAACCGAGATAAAAACTGCATTAAATTTGTGTTGGGGAGAATGCCATCAATAGATTAGCGTGTTGAACTATTTTGAAAGCCTCTACCTATGAGAGGGGATGTGTCTTTCCTCCAATCAGCTGTCTTGGCTGTATGCCCAGGCTTCACTGCAGTGTGGAACAGGTAGAGAAAATCTAACATGATCTGAACTTTCTAAATATATATAAAGCTGAAGACAGCAGATATTCATGTAAAATTTATGTAGGGAGATTGGTTTCCTCTCTGTGTATCATCTAAGGCTGTTCACTTCACTGGGTATATGTGAGGGTTTACATCCACTTTAAGGAAGCAACACACAGAAAACCTGTAAAGTGTACATTGCAAAAATCAGTTTTTGCCATTTTGATTAGATCTAGCAGACCCTTTTTCTTGAAGGCAACAGACACCTTTGCAAGAAATGCTATAGCTCTAAATAGGCTCAAAAGTAAACCAGATTTTAAAAAATAAAGTTAAAATTGTATTTATAAAAAAGTACTACTATCCTCCAGGCATCCCTTACAGACAACATTTAAGCTGAGAAGGAGCAGCACTGTAAAGTTCCCCACATACCAGTAGAATTGTGTTTGAACTTTCCAAAAATTTTAAAGTTAGTAGGGTCAAATAGACGATAATTTTTGACCATAGTGAGGCGAAAAGAATTTTTCTTGCTTCTTAGCTGGACGAAAAACTATAGTGATTGTGATTTTGAAAAAAATGTTACATATTGTACTGCACATGTGCTAGGTATAAACAACTTATTAAATATGCGTGGGATTCCATTCAAGTAGCAGGTCTGGGTGATCTTTAACCTCCTCCCGCCTACTGTATAGACAAAATGACGGCGGGTGGGATCCTCTCTCGTTCTGGGACAGTCATGTGACATTGCTCCAGTCTCACAGCGTGTGCGTGCCATGTTGCCGGGACATGCAGCAACCCCAATCTGGATGTGGCTCTTTACTCATCTGATCAGCTGTGTCCAATGACAACCGATCACATGTAAACACGGAAGTGTCATTTATCGGCTCTCCTCGCCTCACACAAGGAGAGTCCATCAGCGACATATCCCCACAGGGGAGACGTGTATGGATAATCAGGGCACTGATCATTATCCGTGCCGCCCCAACAATGCCAGTGCTGCCTTTCAGTGCCCATCCATGTCACCCATCTGTGCACCATAAGTGCAGCCTCATCAGCAGAGAAAAAAAATTACCAGACATCCGGAAAGTATTCACAGCGCTTCACTTTTTACACATTTTGTTTTTTTTACAGCCTTATTCCAAAATGGATTCAATTCATTGTTTTTCTCAAAATTCTACAAACAAGACCCAATAATGACAACGTGAAAGAAGTTTGTTTGAAATTTTTGCAAAAAAATAAATAAAAAAAAAAGCACATGTACATAAGTATTCACAGCCTTTGCCACGCCACTCAAAATTGAGCTTATGTGCATTCTTTTTCCACTGATAATCCTGAAGAGGTTTCTACAACTTGGAGTCTACCTGTGGTAAATTCAGTTGATTGGAAATGATTTGGAAAGGCACACACCTGTCTATATAAGACCCCACAGTTAACAGTGCATGTCAGAGCAAACACTAAGCCATGAAGTCCAAGGAATTGTCTGTAGACCTCTCAGACAGGATTGCATCAACGCACAGATCTGGGAAAGGGTACAGTAACATTTCTGCACAATGGCCTTCATCATCCGTAAATTGAACATTGGAACCACCAGGACTCTTCCTAGAGTGGGCCGCCAAGCCAAACTGAGCACTCGGGGAAGAAGGGCCATTGTCAGGGAGATGACCAATAACCTGATGGTCACCCTGACAGAGCACCAGTGTTTCTCTGAAGAGAGGAGAAACACCCCCCCCCCATCTCTGTAGCACTCCACCAACCAGGCCTGAGCCCAAAATGTGGAAAAAGTTAAGCGATCTGAATACTTTCCAGATGCACTGTACTTCTTTACAAAATTGTCGGACAAACTTAAGAATATTTTTTGGTCTTTTTTTCATTCATTTTAGCAAAAACCCAGCAGTGATTAAATATCACCATAAGAAAGCTTCATTTGTGTGAAAAAAATTATAAAAAAGGAATTTGGGTACGGCGTTGCATGACCGCGTAATTGTCATTCAAAGTGTGACAGCACTGAAAGCTGAAAATTGACCTGGGCAGGAAGGGGTTAAAAGTGCCCTGTATTGAAGTGGTTAAAGTATAAGTGAACCCTCACCTTGTAAAAAACAACCCATTCAGTTTAAAACCGAAACCAAAAAGGCAAAACATTGATGTACATATTTGTTTGTTCTTTCCAGGTTTTCTTTACCATTTTATAAGTAAGCACATAATCTCTGTTTTCAGCTGCACAAGGAGCCAAGAGAGGTGGGGAAAGAGTAGTACACCAATCTCCCCAGTGAATGGATGTGCAGTGGAACCAAATTCACACAAGTCTGACCATTGGAGGATAGGCAGGTTGTTCTCGCAGAACAACCAGAAAACTGACTACACTGGCATGGGTGCGCCTTCATGCTTAGAGTGGTCAGTTTGAAATTGGAAAGCAGGAGAACTAGCCGGAATCAACCAGCCGCCATCATTATACTGTGGTAGGCTGGCACGGCTGCGCAAATTGCCGTAGGTGTACGTTGGCCGCTTTAAGAGCGATAGGGCGCGCGGCTGGAGCCAATGCATGTTGTCGGCAGCCACGATGTCCACTGGCCACCCACGATCGCTCCACAGAGCCAGAATGGGGATCTGTCAATGTAAACAGACTCTACTCCCCTGTCAGAATGGGGATCTGAGAGAGCTGCTGTTCTAGGTGATCAGGAACAGCAATCTCTCTCCTCCAGTTAGTACACTTCCCCCACCAGTTAGACACACCTCCCTAGGGAACACTTAACCCCTTCCCTTCCAGTGACATTTATACAGTAATCGGTGGACAATTTTAGCTCTGATCGCTGTAAAAATGTCGCTGGTCCCAAAAAAAAAAAAAAATATATGTTTCCATAAATCTAGCCCCCATTTTGTAGACCCTAACTTTTGCACAAACCAATATACACGTATTGCAATTTTTTAACAAAAATATGTAGAATAATACTTATTGGCCTAAACTGATGAAGACTTTTTTTTTGGATATTATAGCAAAAAAAATTTCAAACATGTCGCTGTTTTTTTGTTTATAGCGCAAATAAAATAAAAAAGATGATCAAATACCACCAATAGAAAGCTATATTTGTGGGGGAGAAAAAAAGACACACATTGTTTGGGTACAACGTCGCATGACCATGCAATTGTCAGTTAAAGCAACGCAGTGCTGCATTACAAAAAATTGCCTAATCATCAAGGGGGCAAATCCTTCCGGTCCTTAAATGATTAATTGACTCAATGATGACATGGACAAAAAAGTATTCTGCTGTACACAAAAAAAAAAGAAAAAAGGGAGCATGCCAACTGGAGAAGAGGGCACAGAAACTTCAGTATGTTGCTTTTTCACTGTTCAGTCATCTACATCATGTTGTACTGCAGTGTAAAATAAATGGGTAGGACCTACATACTGTGACTGGATTAAACAAAGGTAAAACAGAATTATGCATAGAAAACATTATTTTAAGTGTTTGGCTACACTTGTGCTTATCCTTTAACTACTTGCCTACCAGCCACGAACACCTCCTTACTGACCAAGCCATTTTTCAGCTTTCAGCGCTGTCGCATTTTGAATGACAAATGCGCGGTCATGCAACGCTGTACCCAAATAAAATTTTTATCATTTTTTCCCCACAGATAGAGCTTTATTTTGGTGGTATTTGATCACCTCTGCGGTTTTTATTTCTTGCGCTATAAACAAAAGAAGAGGGACAAGTTTGAAAAAACATAATATTTTTTACTATTTATTATAATAAATATCCAATTTTTTTTTTTTTTTTTAAACAAATTTTTTCCTCAGTTTAGGCCAATACGTATTCTTCTACATATTTTTGGTAAAAAAAAATCGCAATAAGCGTATATTGATTGGTTTGCGCAAAAGTTATAGCTACAAAATAGGGGATAGATTTTTAGCATTTTTATTATTATTTTTTTTTTACTAGTAATGGCGGCGATTTGCGATTTTTATCGTGACTGCGACATTGCGGCGGACACTTCGGACACTTTTGACTCATTTTTGGGACCATTCACATTTATACAGCGATCCGTGCTATAAAAATGCATTGATTACTGTATAAATGTGACTGGCAGGGAAGGGGTTAACGCTAGGGGGCGCTGCAGGGGTTAATGTGTACCCTATCTTGGTGATTCTTACTGTGGGGGGAGGGGACTGACTGGGGGAGGAGACCGATCGGTGTCCCTATGTACAAGGGACACACCATCGGTCTCCTCTCCTCTGACAGGACGTGGATCTGTGTGTTTACACACACCGATCCACATCCTGCTCGATTACCGGGCAATCGCGGGTGCCTGGCGGTCATCGCGACCGCCGGGCACGCGCACCGAGGCCCCAGCTACGCGGCGGGCGCGCGCCTCCCGCGGCGCGCGCCTCCCGCGGCGCGCGCGCGCCCCCCAGTGGCGAAATTGTAGACGACGTCATATGACGGCGTCCCGCCACAGTAGCTGAACCGTCCCGCCGTCATTTGACAGTGGGCGGTCAGCTAGTGGTTAAAATGACCATAACAGGAAAAAAAGCAGTACAGGGGGTCCCCGACTTACGAACCGGGCGCTGCGGGGACCCTCCGCCATTTTCCGCTGTCCTTCGGCCGTTCTGCGCATGCGCGGCCAGACGGAGCCTCGGAAATGTCCGTAATTTGCCGCGCATGCGCAGAAAGGCTTTCGACGGAACATCGGAAATTTCCGTAATTGTCGTTCTGCGCATGCACGGCCGACTTACGAACATTTCCGAGTTAACAGGCGGCCAGTCCCTAACGAGTTCATAACTCGGGGACCCCCTGTATGGAGGTTAGGAGAGAGGGAAGAAAAAAAAAACACACACACTACACAACAGTTCTCTGAACGCCATCAGCACCAGGACGACCTGTACATGTAATGTTTTGAGAATGACACAAATATTAATTTTCAAGTCTGCTGCCTCAGTTTTTATGATGGCAATTAATGATTATGATGGCATATAAGCCAGAATGTTATGAAGAGTGATCAGATGTACTGCAAAGTCCCTCTTTGCCATGAAAATGAAATGAATCCCACAAAAAACATGTCTCCACTGCATTTGTGAAGAAGGCTTCAGGGCGCCCAAGAAAGTCCAGCAAGCGCCAGGACCGTCTCCAACAGTTAACACAGCTGCGGGATGGGGGCACCACTTGCTCAGGAATGGCAGCAGGCAGGTGCGAGTACATTTGCACGCACAGACTATTTTTGGCGGATGGCCTGGTGTCAATAAGGGCAGCAAAGAAGCCACTTCTCTCCAGGAAAAACGGACAGACTGATATTCTGCAAAAGGTACAGGGACTGGACTGCTGAGGACTGGGGTAAAGTAATTTTCTCTGATGAATCTCCTTTGATTGTTTGGGGCATCCGGAAAAAACCTTGTCCGGAGAAGAAAAGGTGAGCACTATCAGTCCTGTGTCATGCCAACGGTAAAGCAACCCGAGACCATTCATAAGTGGGGTTGTCTTTCAGCCAAGGGAGTGGACTCGCTAACAATTTGCCTAAAAACATAGCCATGAATAAAAGAATGGTACAAAAACATTCTCCAAGAGCAACTTCTCCCAATCATCCAACAGTTTGGTGAGGAACAATGCCTTTTCCAGCATGATGGAACACCTTGCTATAGGGCAAAATTGAGAACGAAGTGGCTTGGGGAACAAAACATCAACATTTTTGGTCCATGACCAGAACCCCCCAGACCTCAGTCCCATTGAAAACTTGGTCAATACTCAAAAGGAAATTGAACAAAAAAAAACAAAAAAACACACAAATTCTGACAAACTCCAAGCAATGATTATGCAAGAAGGGGCGGTCAGTCAGGATGTTGCCCAGAAGTTGATTTATAGCATGCCAGGGCGAATAGCAGGGGTCTTGGAAAGAAGGATCAACACTGCAGATATTGACTCTAAGGCCTCATGCACACGAGACGCTGTTAAACGCGCGTTCAGAGGCAGTTGGACACTTTTTTCAAGTGCACCTGAACGCATGCAATGTTATCCTATGTGTCCATGTACACAGTCTATTTTTTTCCCGTTTTTATGCAGTTGCGTTTAACCTCGTTTTTCCAGAAGCAAAAAATTAGAGTTACGCTTACCGGTAACGTCTTTTCCTGTAGTCTTTCAGGACAGCCACCATGAGAGATAGTCTCCTCCTCTTCCTCTAGGAAACACTGCGCCAGCCCATAAATTCTCACTTCCCCTGCCGGACCTCAGTTTTTTTCGAGATAACCTCCGGCCAGCTGGGGAGACACAAGAACACCTTAATAACATATTCAATTAACATCGTCAAGCTGCGTTCTGGTCTTACGTAAGACCCCCCCAAAAAATTACTCGGGTGGGTAACCGTGGCTGTCCTGAAAGACTACAGGAAAAGACGTTACCGGTAAGCGTAACTCTAATTTTCCCTAGTCGTCATTCAGGACAGCCACCATGAGAGGATAAGCGAGCACTTACCAGTTAGGGTGGGACTACAGCTTGCAAAACCTTGCGTCCAAAGGCTTGCTCGCCTGCCGAAACCAGATCCACTCTATAATGTCTTATGAACGTGGAATAGCTGGACCATGTTGCAGCCCTGCATATCTGGTCTGGCGTAGCTCCAGCCCTTTCTGCTTGAGAAGTTGCCATAGCTCTTGTCGAGTGTGCCTTGATACCTGAAGGAATCTCTTTCCCTGATAAGGTATATGCTTGGCCAATTGTTGACCTGAGCCACCTGGCGATTGTGCGTCGGGACGCTCTGAAACCCTTTCTGGCCCCAGAAAATAAAATAAACAGTGAGTCTGACTTTCTTATTGATTTGGTCAGCTCAAGGTACTTTAGGATACTTCTCCTTACATCTAAAAAATGAAATTTCAGTTCCCCTTCACTTGTGGGGTTGGGACAGAACGAAGGTAAGACTACCTCCTGGCTTCTGTGGAAACCCGAAGCCACTTTCGGCAAAAAGGCCGGATCAGTTTTGAGCACTATCCGGTCTGGCAAAATTACACAAAACGGGGGTCTAATTGATAGAGCCTCAATTTCACTGACCCTCCTGGCAGTGGTTACCGCCACCAAAAAAAACAGTTTTTAACGTAAGATCCCCTAGCAAACACCCGTCTAAGGGCTCAAAAGGAGGTCCTGTCAAACTTTGCAGGACTAGGGATAGATCCCACCCGGGGAAGGGTGGGCTCCTGACTGGTCTCTGCCTAGACAGAGCCTTAAAGAACCTGACCACCCAAGGATTTCTCCAAATAAGCACTAAGTGCTGATACTTGACTTTTAAGAGTGGCTACGGATAACCCCTTGTCCGCCCCACACTGCAGGAATTCCAGCACAGCTATGGGACTCTGCACTGAAAAGGAACTTGCTACACACCAGTCATTGAAGCAGAGCCAGACCTTTCTATATATCCGACGCGTCTCCTTTTTCCTGCTACTGAGAAGGGTAGAGATTAACCTGTCTGAAAAACCTTTAGCTTTCAGAATGCCTTCCTCAGTAGCCAGGCTACCAACTTCCATTGGTGAACCTGGGGACAAAGGACTGGGCCCTGCGAGAGGAGATCCTCCAGAACTGGGAGGAACATGGGGGGCTCCGCTGCCAGCTGTCTGAGAACCGAAAACCATGCCCTCTTTGGCCAGTATGGGGCTACTAGAATCAGAGTCGTGTCTTCTAGCTGAAATTTTCTCAGCACCGCTGGTAACAGTACCGGAGGAGGGAAGGCGTAACAAGTCCTGAACTGCCAACTTTGGGTCAGGGCGTCCACTCCTAGAGCTCCCTCTCCCCTGTTTAGGGAGAAAAAAAAAACAAGGGACTTTCGCGTTGTCTTTTGACGCGAAGAGATCCACCGCTGGGGGACCCCATTTCTCGGAAATCCGATTGAAGACCTCCTGGTTGAGGACCCAATCTCCTTCCCTCAGCCTCCTGCGGCTGAGAAAATCCGCTATAATATTCCTCTCTCCCCTCAGAAATACTGCTGAGAGAGAGAGAGAGAGAGAGAGAGAGAGAGAAGAGAGAGAGAGAGAGAGAGAGAGAGAGAGAGAGAGAGAGAGAGAGAGAGAGAGAGAGAGAGAGAGAGAGAGAGAGAGAGAGAGAGAGAGAGAGAGAGAGAGAGAGAGAGAGAGAGAGAGAGAGAGAGAGAATTGGACTCGGCCCAGCTTAAGATGTCGATCGCTAGGGCCAGCAGGACCCCACTTCTTGTGCTGCCCTGCTTGTTTATATAGGCTACGGTTGAAGAGTTGTCCGACCGTACCTGAACATGCTGACCCTGAATGACCTTCCCGAAAAACCTGAGGGCAAGTCCGACTGCCCTCAGTTCCTTCCAGTTGGAAGATCTTCTCAGGTCTTCGCCCTTCCAAGTGCCCTGGGTGACCAGGGAACCCAGATGTGCCCCCCAGCCCTTGCCACTTGCGTCTGTCGTTATTACCTGAGAGACGGGAACAAGCCACAGACGTCCCTGTGACAGATTCCCCTCTTTCCTCCACCACCACAGGGATCTTTTTATGTGGTGAGGTACGTGTACTAGGGTGTCTAGATCCCCCTGACTGTTGTCCCATATCCTTAGCACAAAAGTCTGCAGGGGCCGAAAGTGCAGTCCTGCCCACTGCACTGCTGAGAGGGCTGAGGTTAGAAGGCCTAGTGTTGACATCAGAGACCTCTTGGAGACCTGCTGACTGCACTGCAGAGCGGCCACCGCTCTGTTCAGCTTCGTGATCTTTTCCAAAGGCAGAAAGACCCTCAACTGCGTTGAGTCCAGCAGGTATCCCAGGTACACAATGCGCTGTGTAGGAATGAGGTTGGACTTGTCTAAGTTCAACAACCACCCCAGACCTGTTAGGACCCTCTTTACTAGATCTAGGTCCCTGAGCAGCTGATCTGGGGATCCGGCAAACAGGAGTAGGTCGTCCAGATATGCTATGACCGACACCCCCTGTAACCGCAGGAAAGCCATCGCCTCCGCTAGGATCTTGGTAAAGATGCGGGGTGACGAGGATAGCCCGAAGGGCAGCGCTTGAAACTGGAGGTGCACTATTGTACCGTCTAGATCTATTGCCAATCGGAGAAATCTCTGAGAGGCTTCTGCGATGGGGACGTGTAGGTACACGTCCCTCAGGTCCAACGAGACCATAAAGCAATCCTGCGGAAGCAGAGCCCTTACCGTGAAGATAGACTCCATGCGGAACCTCTTGTAGGTAATGGACCTGTTTAGGGGCTTTAAATTCAGGATCAACCTGAATTTTCCGGAAGGTTTCATTACCACAAATATGTGGGAATAGAATCCCTTCCCCTCTTCCCCCCTTGGTACTCTGCGCACTACTTCCTGTTGTTCTAGCTCCCTTAGAGCTTCCAACAACGCTTCGGCTTTTGTCCTGCAATTGGAAAGATGCGTGACAAGAAACCTTAGCGGAGGGGGGACTTGTAAACTCCAGGTGGTACCCCCTTCTTATGACCCCGAGGATGAACTGGTTGGGGGAGATCATCTCCCACTGCGGAAGGAAAGCCCCCAGTCTTCCTCCCACCGGGCCTAGGGAGTCATTGATCTTTGCGGGCCTTTTCAGGAGGGCGAAAAATCGCCCCTCCTCGGCCCCTGCCTCCTTGGCCCCAAGCTTTCTTTTGCCCCTCTGGTTTAGGAGTAACCTTTCGTTTTTGCGGACGAAACCCCTTCTTCGTCTGCACTGGGGCCTTCCGTTTGAGAGGAAATGATTTTTTCCTATCCGCCGTTCTGTCTAAGACAGAGTCCAACCCGCATAATTTAACCTTAGAGGCGCTATCGCCAGGCCAGGTTTTTAGCCAGAGAGCCCTTCTGGCAGAGTTTGCCAGGGCCGCTGATCTGGCTGACATGCGGACTGATTCCGCCGAGGCGTCTGCAATATATGCGACACCTCTTAGGGTCGTGGGGAAAGAAGACAATATAGTTTCTTTGGCCGTACCAGCCTCAATGTGCTGCTGAATCTGGGACAGCCAATGCTCCAGGTTGCGGGCTACCACCGTAACAGCCATTTCAGGCTTTAGGTTGCCTACAGTAGACTCCCACGTCTTTTTGAGTAAGGAGTCCATTCGCTTGTCCATGACATCGGACAAGGCACCCATATCCTCAAATGCCAGGTCCGTATGTCTAGACACCTGCGAGAAGGCGGCATCCAATTTGGGGATCTTATTCCAAATGGCCGTAGGGTCCTCTGAGAAGGGGAACCTTCTCTTTAGGGAGCCAGAGAAAAAAGGGTCTCTTCTCAGGGTCCTGCCACTCCTTCTTAATGGTTTCTATCAGAACATCATGGACTGGGAAAACCTTTCTCTTCTGTTCCCCTAAGCCCCTGTACATTCTATCATGGAGGGATAGGGGTCTCTTCTCCTCCTGTATCCCGAGGGTTGTGTAAATGGCCCCTAGAAGGTCTTCGACTTCATCTAAGGACAATTTATACCTAGAAGGCCTTCTGGATTCCCCATCCAGGCCCTCTCCCTCTGACTCCTCCTGAGAGTCAGAGGTGCCACTATCTGGCTGCCTAAGCTCCACCTCGGAAGGGCCTGAGATTTCCTCTGCCATAGCTGTGAGTGCAGGTCTGGCAGGTGCAGAGCCCTGAGCTTGTGGCGGGGTTGTTTCCTGTGAACCAGGGTTGGTAGGGAGCTGAAACTTTTCAAACAGGGCCTTAAATGAAGAAAAGGTAGAAGAAAGCTCCTTAACCGAGGCTGCCAAACCAGACTCCTGCTCAGATTCCCTCTCTCTGACCAGGGAGTCTACACAGTCCCTGCAAATGACTCTAGTCCATGATTCCCCCAAAACTTCTCTGCAAGAGGCACACTTCCTCTTAGAGCTATGGGTAGACCTTGTCTTTTCCGTAGCTTTCTGAAATACATGCAGGAAGATAGGCAGAAAACATGTTAAAACAGAGAGAAACAAAAGAAAAGTTTGTTTTTGTGTTTTTTTTTTTTTTTTTACAGGAGGAAGTAGCAGGAAACAACCCTGGGAGTGCACTAGACCCGCTCTATACAACAGGGATCAGAGCCTCCCCCCCCCCCCCCCGACCACCCAGGGGGTCTGCTCCCCCAAGACAGGAACCATATCCTGGAGGGGCAATCCTAGATAGAGAGGACCCTTCCCCAGGGAACTCTTACCTTAGGAAGGCTGGAGGTGGTGTCACTGTGTGCTGTAGCATCTGCCTCAGACATGACTGCAGGTGGTTGCTTCCCAGGGAGTCTCACGCAGCCTGTGTGCGATCCGGACTCTCTCCAGCCTGAGCCCGGCCCTTTATCAGCTCCGTGACCCGGAACCGGAAGTCACAGGTCAAAGGCAACAGGTCCGGTTTCCGCCGGAAATGACGTCACTCGTCGACCAGGCGCGCTGGTTCCAAAAAGAAAAAATGTGCAGCCTATACCCTTGCATAGGGAAACCGGACTGCTGCCTTGCTGCGCCCCTGTGGACGCGATAAGGGGCCCCCACGACCTGATGCCGCGCTCGACAAGGAAGGGGTGGCTGTATGTAAGGTAAGCAATGATAGTTTAGCCCCCTGGCAACACTTGCTTTCCTAAGGGATTAAAAAACAAAATTGGCCACAGTCTCCCTGACCGCTCTGGCCTGGTTCCTTGCACAGTGTCTCCCCACCGGAGGAAACACTAATAACTGAGGTCCGGCAGGGGAAGTGAGAATTTATGGGCTGGCGCAGTGTTTCCTAGAGGAAGAGGAGGAGACTATCTCTCATGGTGGCTGTCCTGAATGACGACTAGGGAAAAATGCGTTCAGACACTTTGCTTTTCTGCGTTTCAGATGCAAAACGCAGCTAAATGCGGCTAAACGCAGGCACCTGCGTTTAGCCGCGTTTGCGTTTATAAGCCTTTTTGAAAGGAACCCAATTTTTTGGAGCAGAAAACTCAGAAATATGATGGTAAACCATAAAAAAATACTAGAAAAATTGTTTAAAATGTCGTAATTAGTTTAGATAGTTCATAGAGCGTATATACTCACTAATGCATACATGTTTGTGAAATATCCAACGGACATTCGCTGTGCCATCAACGGATGGGTCCAATATCGCCAAGCTCTGATTCTGGACCTCTCATGCAAATTTGCGACGACGTTGCTGCCGCATCAAGAGCAACATCAGGAGCATTTCCTGACATATATTCAATATGGGATCCATTTAAAAAAAAAAAAAAAAAAACACAGAAAGAGAGGCAAATGCAAGTGTACAACTGCTCTCTGCTGCTCACTCTGATCAAATTGGCAGAAATAGTTAATAATACATGCTTTCTGAGCTTGGGGAGGGTCTATATGATGTTATCTTTACAAATGCTTATAGACGCAAACGCGTCTAAACGCGGCATAAAAACACAGCAAAACGCGCGTTTTTAAACGCAGGTTTCTGCCTTTTAAAACACGCGTTCAGCAGAGTTTGCATCTGCGTCTGGTGTGCATGGGGCCTTAGCATAAAAACTTAATGTAATTGTCAACAAAAGCCTTTGACACTTCAGTATACCATAGTAACATCTGACAAAAAGATTTAAAAACACTGAAGCAGCAGACTGAAAATTAATTTGTGTCATTCTCAAAACTGTATGGCTGTAGTTTTAAAACCAAATCACTTAAAGCGGAAGTAAACCCATCGATTTAACAGTCTAAAAAAAAAAAAAAAATGCATGCCGTCAATGCTAACTGCACATTGGCTGTGCTCTCAACCAAACAGTCAAACCATCCAATGGCTGGTGTCATAACAGATCACATGTGCAGCACTGTGGCAGTTGAAGATTAAACAGAGGCAAAGATGGCAGCTTCCTAGGCTGAAAACGATAGGGGGGTTTACTTCCACTTTAAAAAAAAAAAAAAAAAGGTCAGTGCTTAGGAATTTAGGATCATATGAAAAACACTGATCGCAAAACATTTGGGCTTTTAACAGCAAGGCAATCTTGGCATGGGAAGAGCATATCGCAAACACATGTACCTACAGTATCTCACAAAAGTGAGTACCCCCTCACATTTTTGTAAATATATATATCTTTTCATGTGACAACACTGAAGAAATAGTAGCGAGTGTACAGCTTGTATAACAGTGTAAATTTGCTGTCCCCTTAAAATAACTCAACACAGCCATTAATGTCTAAACCACTGGCAACAAAAGTGAGTACACCCCTAAGTGAAAATGTCCAAATTGGGCCTAATAAGCCATTTTCCCTCCCTGGTGTCATGCGACTCAGTGTTACAAGGTCTCAGGTGTGACTGGGGAGCATGTGTGAAATTTGGTGTTATCGCTCTCACTCTCATACTTTTCACTGGAAATTCAACATGACACCTCATGGCAAAGGACTCCGAGGATCTGAAAAAAAAAAAAAAGAATTGTTGCTCTACATAAAGACAGCCTAGACTATAAGAAGATTGCCAAGACCCTGAAACTGAGCTGTAGCACGGTGGCCAAGACTGTACAGTGGTTTAACAGGACAGGTTCCACTTAGAACCATCCTCGCCATGGTCAACCAAAGAAGTTGAGTGCACGTGTTCAGCGTCATATCCAGAGGTTGTCTGAGGAATAGACGTTTGAGTGCTGCCAGCATTGCTGCATGGGTTAAAGGGGTGGGTGGGGGTGGGTTCAGCCTGTCAGCGCTCAGACCATACGCCGTACACTGCATCATTGGTCTGCATGGCTGTCATCCCAGAAGAAGGCCTCTTCTAAAGATGATGCACAAGAAAGCAAAGTTTGCTGAAGACAAGCAGACTAAGGACATGGATTACTGGAACCGTGCCAAGCGTGTGTTGCGGCAACCAGGCATGCATCCTACGCGTGTCCGTTTGGATGAAGGTTCTATACAAACTTGTAAACTAACCAGGTGAGGAGTACAAAGACAAGTGTGTCTTGCCTACAGTCAAGCGTGGTGGTGGGAGTGTAATGGTCTGGGGCTGCATGAGTGCTGCCAGCACTGGGGAGCTACAGTTCATTGCCGGAACCATGAATGCCAACATGTACTGTAACATACTGAAGCAGAGCATGATTCCCTCCCTTCGGAGACTGGGCCACAGGGCAGTATGGTTACCTGGTTTTAAGAGGGACTTCCTGTCCCACTTCCTCCATCCATCTTCTGGCTGCCTAGGTGACGACTCCTCTCCCACCTAGGCAACCCCTCCCTCCCTGCAATCTTCTGGGACATGTCACAGGTCCCAGAAGACTACCTGGCCGCGACTCGTGAATGCGCAGTGCGTGCCTGGCTGTGAAGCCGCAAGCCATCACAGGCAGGCGTCCATACTTACAATGCCGGTGCCACGGAGAGGCGGGGGAGAGGAGCGAGGCATCGGGTGGCCACATCCCTGGACTGTGGGATAGGTGAGTGCATTTAATTAAAAGTCTGCACTTTTTGTAGCTGCCGACTTCTGATAAACGTAACCAGTGGAACGCCTCTTTAAATCTTCCAGCTGAATACTTCATAATCTGAATATTATGTCTGATACTACAAACAAGCCTGAGACCTTGCTAAGGCCACAATAAAACATGCAATATTATTAGGCCAGAATGTGCTTAATAGGATTCCTCACATGATTTCAGAGCGTTCGTAGTGTTCACAGAATTGAAATAATCGTCAAATTATGATGGAAATGTTATATTTTGCACAACTTAAGCAAAATAAAGCACACAGCATTAATACCATAAAAAAGAAAGTCTACAACCCTTGACCTTTCACAACCCCTCTTAGCTCACCCTCCGATTTACAGCAGCAAGAATCTGCAGATTCCTGTGGCTAGAATGACAGGTGTGTTCTAGTAGCTGTAGATGCTTAGCTCATACTATGCAAGACAGGCTATCAGCAGCCAAAGCTATTCTTGACTCTTCGCACAGCCAGCATTAACTTTCAGTGCAATCGCACATTTTGAGATTCTTGCTGCTGGAAAAAAAAAAAAAAACAACAACACGCAGGAATGTGGGCCTGCAAATCCAGTTATTCTTTCTCAAAAGTTCTTAAAGATGACAACAAAAACTCTACAGATGTTGGTTTTTAACAGCAACAGAAACAGCTGCTGTCCAGGGGTGATAGGCTTCCAGGATTTCTGGCGCCACAAAAATGAAGTCAAGTGGTATTAAACTAAAAAAATAAAAGTATATTTAGCAGCTTCCCTTTTCATAAATCTGGCAGCTGATTAGTTTGTTTTCAGTAGTGGTGCATCGAAAATTAATTCCAGTGCAGAAACCAAAAATTCAGGATTCACATGGCCAAAACCAAAATTTACATTTTTTTACATTTCTATAAATTCTATTCTAACTTTTTAAATGAATATCATGAATTTAAATGAATGAGTTTGTCAACCATTATCAGCATATTTTTGAAGTGGTGTTAAAAAGCCTGAATGCTGCATTTTTTCATTTGGTCAGGAAAAAAAAATAAAAATCACGCACCTTCCCATTGAAAACGCAGCAAAAAAGCATAAAAAATTGCACCTATGCTGCGTTTTTGATGCATTCGAGTCATGGCTCGTGAAACACCCCATATGCACAGTAAAATCAAGGGTGGTTTCGGCAGCCATTATCAGCATTTTTTTAATCCCACCCCCCCCCCCCCCCCAATTGGGCCAGGGCTGAAAACCTAATTTCTGGCAGGCAAAATATCAGTCCATCAAAAGTTTTTAGGGAGCAACGAACTGCAGCATTGTCAATCTGGGGACAGGGTAGTGTTCGATGCACTAGCAGATGGACGGGGGGGGGGGGGGGTCCAATCTACACGCTTCATGGCAGGCAATGCCACAAAGGCATTCAGGGACTACTCCTCAGCCAGACAGTCCACAAGGCAATCAGTGCCAACCAGCTACATTACAGGCCATTCCTATGTGGCCACAGCGGGGTCTGGGTGCCATTCCTCTGAGCACAGAAAAGGCCAAAGAAGAAACTGATCCGTAAGGAACTAGTCCCCGAATCCCAGAGAAACGTTAAGAAGCTAGCTACATTTTTGTGCAGAGACTTCAGACATGATCACCGCCTAAGACACTAGAACAAAAATACTGAAACCTTGCCTAACGGTGAGGGGGTTATGCCTGGGAGGAGGACTTCCTGCCCAATTCCCTGAAGGTGTCAGCATAACTATCATAATAGGGGATGAAGATATCCTGTGTCCTGGGATGTATGCTAAAGATGCGGTTTATAATATTCAAAGGACTGAATAGGTTTCAGAAAACTTTTTGAACTTTTCTTCTGCAGGAATTGGGATTACCACTCCTTGTGCCGGAAGCAGATTTAGGACAGCACACAAGTTTGCCTATCTGAGTTGAAGCTGGCAGATTGTAAAAAGGTAGGCATCAGGGGTGGGGAGGAAGGGGCAGTATTGAAAACTATTTTGTAGCCAAAAATGACCCAATTCAGTTGAGGTAGTAACCGTAGTAGTAGGCTTAGTAATAGCTACTATTAGTAGTAATAGTTAATATTACTAGTAATAGTAGTAGGCTTAGGCTTTTTTTTGCAGGAGAGAAATACGTTACCGCCAGTAAATTGCCAAGTAAAGCCATCAAGGGATTCAATAAAACAGGTGTGTCCCCCCCCCCCCCCCCCCATCAAAAAGTATGCGCAAAAGATGTTTTTTGCAAGTTATTAATCAAAGTTCTGTGCATATGAAGTGTCAACCTAGAGACCTGGCAAATTACATTCTCCAGGGTATCAACAGCAGCATCAGAGGCATGAGCTGAAATCTATTTAGACCAGGGTCTCCAAACACAGAATCATGTTCTCACATAAAAAAAATAGGACAGGGTTGGAAAAACAGGGAAACTGTCTTACCTTATCCAAGCTGCAGGTTCCCAGAGGGCACCAAACACCAGAAGAACACGATGGTTCAGCAGGAGGGATTCCCTCAACACACTGTGTTGATGGGGGAATCTTGGTTGCAAGAAAGAAATTAGCTTTGTCTATGGCTGGCCTTAGACACTAGCCAAAAAAAACTGTAGCATAATGGACACAGGAGGGGTTATATCTGGCTGCCTATAAGCTTTGTTTACTAATGTCAATCTGTCTCAGCATCAATACTGATCGTGTGTCCCTTAATGAACTATAGAAATAATACATTTAAAGGATGTATTCATGATTACAATAGGAGTACTTGGAAAAACAAATGCATTCCTAATGGGACTCTCAGAATTGCTCTAAGCTGCTGCTGGTCTTTCTACATAAACAGGAAAGTGCTCCTATTTTCTGGACTTCCAACTGAAAGGTTTGTGTGCACAAGAACATTCTGTCTCTTAAATCCTGTGGTTGGAGTTTCATGTTCACAAAATCACAACAAAAGATTTAATCTAGACTAAATTTCTGTCTTTTAGCCCTGGGTCACATAGCAGCGATTTGACATGTCAAATTGCATGCCAAATCGGTAACTATTGCCAGCAATGGCACCGTCCGAATCAGTGCAGCGATGCACCGATTCCCAAAAAGTACCGATTTCTGTACTATTGGAGACTTCGGTGTGCGATTTCAACAAACATCTGTGCAGATACCCGCATAGATGTCTTTAAAATTGCCTCCGAAGTCGGGACTGACATGCAGGAATGAAATCGTGCGAGTTCAGGTGCCCCCGTCAGTGTGAACCTGGGCTCAAGGTAAAAAATTTAACTTTTTGCACTACAACGGTACTAGTATTCAAGCCCTAAAATGTCCTTATTTCTATACCAACCGTTTATTATGGGTTTTAACTGCCTTAACTGGATCGTTAAATCTGAGGTTTAATAGACTAAAGTTGGCCATAAGGCTACTTTCACACTGGGGCAGTAGCGGTAAAGTGCAGCAAAATCTTTTTGAATATTTAGTCACAGAGGCAGTCTGCGCAAAGGACATCTGTATTAAGAGTCATTTCACGCTGACAGCGCGGGGGTGTCGGTGGTAAAGCGGCGCTGGTTTTAGCGGCGATCTACTGTCACTTTAAATGCACTTTTTGGCCGCTAGTGGGGCTAGTTTTTAACCCCCGCTAACCGCCAAAAATGGGTTAAGAGCGCCCACAAAGCACCGCTGCCCATTGATTTCAATGACAGGGGCGGGTTAGGAGCAGTGTATACACCGCTCCCGCACCACCCAAAAGACGCTGCTTGCACTTTTTTTTATCTGTCCTGCAAGCGCACCACCCCAGTGTGAAAGCGCTCAGGCTTTCACACTGGGGCTGCAGAAGAGGCAGTCTACAGGCGTTTTTCAGGCGCTATTTTTAGCGCAACAGTGGCCTTAAGGAGTCTTCATTTAACCAGCAGGTTGAAGGGGCCACACTGACCCAGTTCCCCCATCCACTCCACACATTCGAGGTGTAAGAAGGATTCCTCCCAGCGGTGTCTTCATATTCTGACAGCGGGAAGACTTCCCCGTCATCAGAATACACAGATCAGCACTGCTCGAGTGTAAATTTTTCAACAAGGTGGATGTGCATCAAGTGCAACAATAGGTCTATTTCTGTTCAACCAGTGGCCGTGCATGGATTGAAATTCAGCCAGCCCATACTGAACTGGCTGAATTACGATCCATGTAAGGCTATCTTAACTTTACTTTTCTTCATTAGAGAATTAGTTACAATACTACAATATCTAGTTGCTCCACGCTGGAAATCTGCAGCTATTACTCGGAAGACAATCATTTCTTTACTGCTTATGGAAAATTAAGTCATTCTCACAGACTGGAATTTGAAAACACTAAAAGGCATCTTGGACCACATCCAAGAATCAATACAACATATATCATCTGATACTTCCACTCTCACACAAAGGGCAAACAGGGATGTGCTCTTTAACAGACGCCCTTTCAACTTTGGACCTTCCAATCTTATAACAACTAGGAATTCAACTAAGGGACAATATTATGTTACCGCAATGTTACTGTAGAAAAAGCAACATACATGCAGCAGCAATTTCTAGGAAGACCACAATGCAGTAGTAGAAAATGCAGCTCTGCAATACTGAAGAGAACTTGGGCAGCTAAAACATACAGTTGTGCTCACAAGTTTACATAACCTGGCAGAATTTTTGATTTCTTGCCCATTTTTCAGAGAATATGAATAACACAAAAACTTTTCACTCCTGGTTCGTGTTTGGCTGAAGCCTTTTATTATCAATCAGCTGTGTTTACACTTTATAAATCATAATTGCAACAGAAACTACCCAAATTACTCTGATCAAAAGTTTACATACCCCAGTTCTTAATACCGTGTATTGCCCCCTTTAACATCAATGACAGCTTGAAGTCTTTTATGGCATTTGTGGATGAGGCTCTTTATCTTCTCAGATTGTAAAGCTGCCCATTCCTCTTGGCAAAAAGTCTCCAGTTCCTGTAAATTCTTGGGCTGTCTTGCATGAACCGCATGTTTGAGATCTCCCCAGAGTGGCTCAATGACATTGAGGTCAGGCGGCCACTCCAGAACCTTAATTTTATTCTGCTGTAGCCAAAGACAGGTCAACTTGGCCTTGTGTTTTGGATCATTGTCATGTTGGAATGTCCAAGTATGTCCCATGCGCAGCTTCCTGGCTGATGAATACAAATGTTCCTCCAGTATTTGACAACATACTGCATTCATCTTGCCAACAATTTTGATCAAATTTCCTGTGCCTTTGTAGCTCACACATCCCCAAAACATCAGCAAACCACTTCCGTACCTTTCATCATAGGCCTTGTTAACTAAATTTTGGTCTCATCACTCCAAATGACTTCGTGCCAGAAGGTTTGAGGCTCGTCTCTGTGCTGTTTGGTATATTGTAAGTAGGATATTTTGTGGCATTTGCGTAGTAATGGCTTTCTTCTAGCGACTTGACCATGCATCCCATCTTTCTTCAAGTGCCTCCTTATTGTGCATCTTGAAACAGCCACACCACATGTTTTTCACTTGAAGTTATTTGTGGGTTTTTCTTTGCATCCCAAACAATTTTCCTGGCAGTTGTGGCTGAAATTTTAGTTGGTCTACCTGACCGTGGTTTGGTTTCAACAGAACCCCTAATTTTCCCCTTCTTGATCTGAGTTTGAACACTGCTGATTGGCATTCTTAATTACTTGGATATCTTTTTATATCCCTTTCCTGTTTTATACAGTTAAACTACCTTTTCCTGCAGATCCTTTGACAATTCTTTTGCTTTCCCCATGACTCAGAATCCAGAAATGTCAGTGCAGCACTGGATGAAAGATGCAAGGGTCTGTCAGGAGTCCAGAAACGCATTAACCTTTTATACACACACTAATTACAAACAAACAGATCACAGGTGAGGATGGTTACCTTTAATAGCCATTCAAACCCCTTTGTGTCAACTTGTGTGCATGTTATAAAAGCCAAAATCACCAGGGTAGGTAAACTTTTGATCAGGGTCATTTGGGTAGTTTGTTGCCATTAGGATTTAAAAAAGAGTAAACACAGTTGATTGATAATGAATGGCTTTAGCCAAACACTAACCATGAATGAAAAACATTTTTGTGTTATTCATATTCTCTGAAAAATGGCCAAGAAATCATAAAATTCTGCCAGGGTATGTAAACTTATGAGCACAACTGTACATCCATGCAGAAAAAAAAAAAAAAAAAAAAAACTACCAACACCCAGACACAAATCTGTGCATTTGTAAAATATAACATGTTACACCCTGAATATGGGTGCAACATGTAGAATGTTGCACAAATGTATCCGTTCGGATCTGTTCACATCTTGGCATTCTGAGTAACAGCGATTCAAAATGGCGACAAATCGCAGGACGCCTGTGCGTCCTTTGTCACTTCCAATGGCACCCGAATCGCGGTCCGATTTTGCCACGATTCTTCGGACGACAAGAGAATCGTGGCGAGCTTGTCGCCCAAAATAAGTAAAAGAGCTTCTCTCGGGCCACACACATCCAATGATTACAATTGGGTGGGTTTTACCGTGATGGTCGCCGACGAATCACAGCAAAATCCCGCCACAATTCAGAACACCTAGATGTGACCAGAGCCTTAAACAATAAGTAACCAATGTTTGGCACCCCTGGCAGAACTGCATATAGGCCTCTGTGTTGCAACCTGTGCACATCTCTACAACCAGAGAACCATGGTGCCGAAGTGACAAAGGGATCACAGACTTCCAAATTAAGTGACAAAAAGTTTAAATATTTCCAAATCTAAGGACCCAAAAAAGGGGAAGGAACTCTGCAAGCATTGATACTTTCATCTACTTCTGCACTTTAAGTACTAGAATATGGCTTTGGCTATATTTATTATTTTTTAGGTGATTTCTGTTAATACAATGCCAAAAAAGTCCACCAGTATGTAAATATGGGAAGTTCAAACACAGCTATTGCCTTAATTGACCATACCCAAACAGGTCCCAAAAATAACTTAAAAATGGTCATAGCTGTGAAACTGGGTAAAGAACTCTTCCCAACATATAATACATCACCAAGATCCATTCACAAATTTGGGTCAGTTTTACAACGAAGGCAACCTTAACGAGCTATTAACCAAGATCCGTGGTAAGAACAAGTGTGGCAATACAAGGTTACGTTTTCCTGCAAGAGAACGAGTAACAATAAAAAAAAAATGACTATCAAAATGTAATCCTTCAGTATGGAAAACCTCACTTAAAATAAACTGAAAAGCCCCAAAATGTTACATGGCAATTATAAATATACATACCAGCTTTCCCGATTTGCACTGCTAATTTAGTAAGTTTGCCTTGCAAAACCGATTTTTCTTTCTTTGGCATATTTGTTTTCTTTTTGTCTTCTCCATCTCCACCATCTTCACTCTTAAGAGGCTGCATTTCCATTGCTGCACCATCCTGAGCTTTTGCTACAGATAAAATAAATGATAATCATAAACCCATATACACAGATTTACACCAAGACAACAGTGCTCAACCTTTTAAATCGGTTTTCAAAGTGTTAGAACTCTAAAATGTTTGTCATTTGTTCGTTCCAGATATAGCTCACAACAAATATTTTGTTACCAAGGGTTGTGGTACGCTACAGTGCACATGAGTCTGGGGCGCACTTCCAAAGTGCATTGGGGTGCAACTGATGAAATTGCACTACAACGTACGAAGAAGTCTAGTGATTAGCTGCTGTGCTTGTATTACCACAATACATAGGTGTGAAGGAGCCCTAAAAAGGACAGTCTACACCATGATACGCACTGAGATGACCGCTATTATAGCAGCTCTCTTGCCTCTATATGGGAATAAAAAAATGTGTACCTGTGGCATTTTTGTTAAAGGTGTAGTTATTTAATGCACACTTTTTTCTTTTGCATTCAAAACAGAACATAAGTAGTTTTGTTTTTTTTTGAACATCTGTAATATGCAACTCAAACATGATTCCTATTTAAAGCAGTGTTAATTTTTTTTAAATACCTTTGTTTCGATTTTCAACTGTGCCATCTTGTTTTTTGCCTGAAAAATAAACACACATGAGTTTAGCTTGCCATATAAAATTGGAGAAGGTACAGATCTATGAAAAGCATAAATGCATATAAAATATAAAAAGGACCTCCTTTCAGGACAAAATGTTTTAACGTGGCAAACATTACTTCAGTAACCATATCTAACCAAGATGCCAAAGTCCAGTTGGTAAAACCAATCATGATGAATAGAAATTTAAATGGAAATATAGGTTTGTGTAGGACCCATTGTTTATTTTTAAAGTTTGTGTTTCAAAACAGCTTTGCATCCAGAGATTTCCAGAGCCATTGCTCTGGGTTAGTCAAGAGAGACAGCACAGCGGACACCATTTTCTTTTCAGCTTTTTTTGTCTGGGTCATGCAAGCTCTGGGAGCAGCATTTTGGGAGGTCATGGCAGCCCATTCATTTGAATGGGCTGCGGTGCCTCCTGAAAAGCAGTAATAAAGGTCCCTGTGGCATTTTAGAAATCGCAGCCCGCACGGGAACCACAAGTGCAGCGATTCCAGTGAATGCAGCATGCCATTAGGATTATTGGCACCCAAACGCAATCAGCGTGTTTTTCTGTGTGGGTGGTTGTGGCTGTGGGAACAGGTGCAGACCCACAGCGGGAACCTTGCACACAAGTTTGAACCTAGCCTTACAAAATAAACTTTGTCAAGTAATTAAAGATCTGCAAGCAGGCAGGTTTTTTTATTTATTTTTATTTTTTACACTTCTCTGGAGATGGGTTTCTTTAAAACTATTTACGCCTAATTTAGGCAAGCCTTTGCGCCAGTTTCTGTACCAGTACAGAGCAATGTTGCACATTCAGGTAATTCTCATTTCTGCCACTTCAAAGTGGAACTTCAACCTCTCAAATCAACATTGACTCTTTTTAATCCTCATGCCGCTAGCATTAGTAAATAGTTTAAAACAAGTAAATATAATATACTTTATTTTTTTTACATTTCTTCAGTTATTTCCTGGTTTCGCTCCTAGGCAAATGAGGTCATACATCCCAGGAGCCTAAGGCTCCAATTGGCTTTTAAAAAAAATAAAAAAATAAATAAATAAAAAAGCACTGTGCTTTGAGCCTACCCAGTTGTGTGACAATAGCAAACGAATATTCGCTATGGTCTTCCCGATAGGCCCGAGGAGGAGACGCAGGGTGGAGCCGCCGAAGAGGAGACGCAGGGTGGAGCCGCCGAAGAGGAGACGCAGGGTGGAGCCGCCGAAGAGGAGACGCAGGGTGGAGCCGCCGAAGAGGAGACGCAGGGTGGAGCCGCCGAAGAGGAGACGCAGGGTGGAGCCGCCGAAGAGGAGACGCAGGGTGGAGCCGCCGAAGAGGAGACGCAGGGTGGAGCCGCCGAAGAGGAGACGCAGGGTGGAGCCGCCGAAGAGGAGACGCAGGGTGGAGCCGCCGAAGAGGAGACGCAGGGTGGAGCCGCCGAAGAGGAGACGCAGGGTGGAGCCGCCGAAGAGGAGACGCAGGGTGGAGCCGCCGAAGAGGAGACGCAGGGTGGAGCCGCCGAAGAGGAGACGCAGGGTGGAGCCGCCGAAGAGGAGACGCAGGGTGGAGCCGCCGAAGAGGAGACGCAGGGTGGAGCCGCCGAAGAGGAGACGCAGGGTGGAGCCGCCGAAGAGGAGACGCAGGGTGGAGCCGCCGAAGAGGAGACGCAGGGTGGAGCCGCCGAAGAGGAGACGCAGGGTGGAGCCGCCGAAGAGGAGACGCAGGGTGGAGGCGCCGAAGAGGAGACGCAGGGTGGAGCCGCCGAAGAGGAGACGCAGGGTGGAGCCGCCGAAGAGGAGACGCAGGGTGGAGCCGCCGAAGAGGAGAGGAGGAAGAGGAGACGCAGGGTGGAGCCGCCGAAGAGGAGACGCAGGGTGAAGCCGCCGAAGAGGAGACGCAGGGTGGAGCCGCCGAAGAGGAGACGCAGGGTGGAGCCGCCGAAGAGGAGACGCAGGGTGGAGCCGCCGAAGAGGAGACGCAGGGTGGAGCCGCCGAAGAGGAGACGCAGGGTGGAGCCGCCGAAGAGGAGACGCAGGGTGGAGCCGCCGAAGAGGAGACGCAGGGTGGAGCCGCCGAAGAGGAGACGCAGGGTGGAGCCGCCGAAGAGGAGACGCAGGGTGAAGCCGCCGAAGAGGAGACGCAGGGTGAAGCCGCCGAAGAGGAGACGCAGGGTGAAGCCGCCGAAGAGGAGACGCAGGGTGAAGCCGCCGAAGAGGAGACGCAGGGTGAAGCCGCCGAAGAGGAGACGCAGGGTTAGGCTGAAGCAACTACATGGGGGGGGGGCGGACGAGCAAGTGACGGACCAACCGGGGGGGGGGGGGGGGGGGGGGGGGATGTCTCTTGTTCGATGCTCCCCCAGCACCAGCCGCCACTGCCCAGGATTCTTCTGGAGAGGAGGAAGGGGTTCTCTCAGCTAAGCATGCCCCACTGCTTTTATGCCTGTGCTTAGGGCAAATAGATTCCAGAAAGTCAATGATACATGAATCATCTGCCCTTTACTCAAGATGGTCACGGCCAGAAATGTAGGGGGTGTTTTTCAAAGTGCTTCCTCATGCAAAATAAAGCATGGATACATGCATGGATGGGGGAGTTTGCTTTGAATATTAAAATTAAATAGCATTTTTGCATTGTAGTGCTCAGATGCAGTGTACTTCCGCTTTAAGAACCCGTTGGTATGGATGCGACGGATCCTAAAAAGGTGATATACGTAGCGATGCTAGTGCTCAGAGTGGGGCATTTTGTGCTGTAAAGTGGTCATGAATGTGACCGCTTCCCACACAGGGTTTATGATTGCTAGGATGCCAGCTTCATACCATCTGATGATTCATCACAGGGGCAATTCAGTGGTTAAATGTAAACAAAGAGGCAAGAATGCTAGATATTACTCAAATTACAATGGAAAGACAATTAGGAGGTGGACCTGATGGGGAACTAGTCTCAGAAGTGCCCATCGGACTCAACTCACCAAACTTCACGCCCACCCACAGCACTGTCATCACAAGCAAGACAGACCTGATCCGGAAGTGATCTTTCTGTTCCCCCATCAAGTTCAACCCACCCTACTACAAAACTGACTGCGCGATAGGCACATAGGCTGGGAAGGGAGATCAGTAATGTGGAGCTGCACTGAGGGCAGAGCATCTAGTATGGACACTATGGCCCCAGCGCTACCACATCTGATAGGTAAATCTGTCAGAAGCCCCAAATAATGCGGTGCGGAGATACAAGGGAATTCTAAAGAACATCTAAAAACACTTTATATTTTTTTTTCCCCCCTTAAAAAGGATCTCCAAGTTCACCCCTAAAAAAATAAATAAAAGTCAGCAGCTACAAATACTGCAGCTGTTGACTTATTAGGGCACTTAGATGTCCAGGCATCCAGCAGTGTCCTCACCCGAGACGATTCTTTAATCGGCTATCGGGTGTTGGCGCTGCCATCATGGTTTCAAAATAAAATCATGTTTCACCCCTTACTGACGTCAAAATGGGGAGCTTGGCTTATGCAAGCCCTACATGGGTCAAATTTCAAACGATTTTTGGATTGTTTTGTGCGTCGGATGGTGCCACCATTGATTTGACCAACCAAGCCTTCAATTTCACTTCATGTTCTGGAAAAGAAAAATTTGTGGCCAGGAAAACTTTTTTCTTTCCAGGTCACAGCTCATGCGCACTTTTTTGATTACATTTCTCACACGATTCTCCCACCATTAGAAATTCATTTGTTTTTCAAAAAAAATTTACAACATGACCCATCAAATTCGATGGGCACACAAAAGTCGGCTGTTGCTGCGGCCCCACAAATTTTTAGAAAATCTACCGATTATTTAAAAAGGTGAGATTTTCAAGAAAAAAAAAAATAAAAAATCGCTCAGAATTCAACATGTGTATGGCTGGGCCTTAATATACACAAATGCCCTCCAAAGTGATAATTTGCTCTAAATCAGTTAATATCTTCACATCTCAGACCAGAAAACTCTTACTACACAATCATATCAGACGTGGGTGCTTACTCAAACACATGTCAGTTTGTGTTTGTAGTGCCTCTGGCTAGTTTCAAAAAGCATTTTGATCATACAAGCAAGCACCACGGACAAAGTACATCTAAAAAGGCAAAACTTTGTTTTAGTTTTGGATAGAGTGGAGAGGAATAGGAGCCCATATCAAGTTTTATTACCGCCTGTGCTCCCATTATGGAGATTTACCCTCTCTATATTATAGATTTACAGAAAACTTCTATTGTCAAAGGGATAAAGGTGGGTAATCAAATTATTAGATTACAGGTCATCTGTATGAAGTGTTATAATTTATTCTCAGTTGAGCGTTTCCACAAAATGTACTAGGCACATTATACCGTGGAGGCGTTTCCCCATGTCATGTAACCCTTTCTGGAGAAATCTTACAAAGAAATCTAAAAACCAAAAGTGCATTTTTTCTCCATTTAACAAAATGACTGGTGTGGAAACTTTGTTCCCAAATTGTTTTAACAGATATTAGAACAGTCTCGTTTGGTACCATCTGTCCAAAAAATGGATAACTATGTGCCCACTCAGAACCAAATTACTTTTTTAATAGATAACAAGCTAAATCATAATCATTCTTAATATGATCCACAGTCAAGAATCTAACGTAGAGAAGGCATCTGTCATGTAATGCTCTCAAATTTTAAGTCACTTATCACCATGGCAACATTCTAGTGCCAAAAGGACACTCTGTAGGACTTAAAAAAATCCAATGTCAACATTCCTCATATGCTACCAACAGACCTTTCATGGGAATTTACATCTGCATGCATTGCATATATCTGAAGTAGAGTTGCTTTATTACCAGTAGCCACTGTGTATTTTAAAGAACTGACATTCGTTCTCTTAGATTTACTGTACATGGCCAATTCTCAGAAGATGAAAGAAATCTATTTTATGCACATTTCAACCACAGCTAGGTCCTGTTTCACCAGATGTGGTGGGGTAAAATACCTTGTTGTGGTGTGCACTGAAAACAAGCACTGCATGTAGTACTTTTTTTAGTGAAGGGGGTTGCAACGCAAACCACATCGCAACACCGCTGTGAACAGAAATGTTCACTACGTTACATCCCCTAGCAGAATTAAATCACTTGTTTCCAGGAGGCAGGAATAAAGGCTGAAGGTAGGCACACATAGAAATATGTCTTGTGCTCAACCACATCGATACATATCCTAGCCAGGAGCTCTTATGTTGTGCAAGAGTATCTAGGCATTACATGAATGTCAAGCTCTACCCACTTATCACCACCCACTGCAAGAACAGAAAAAATTGCAGTTGACCGAGCTTTCCCAACAATGCACCCTTCTGCCCTGCAATAAAGATAAATGACAGATATGAACATTTTTACATAATTATATTTCGGCCAGCATGGACCCATGCAACTATGCATATATTTTTTGTTATAGGCATATAATCACACCTGGCTGATCCCCATGGAAGCAATCTCCACTAGCTCCCGGGTCCCATTCTAAGTGGTTGCACTTTGCTTACTAAAACACAGAAGGTTGCCCACTTGGCATGAGCACCATTCAGACAAAAGAATGCAAAGTGTTCTGCCTGGTTGAGGTGGAGGGGCGTGATAGTCACGATAACTACCTTTAATTTGAGAACGCTTTAAAATCACTGAGATGTAAAAAAATGTTCAGTAAACAGCAGGGCAGCCACTCAGTGTGGGACTCGGATAGTGGAGCTCAGTGTAGTCATGGTGCCTACTTTTGCACCTTCCAGGGGGATTGACCCAGTAGAATATATGCATAATTACTGTTATTATTTGTAATAATTATTTGTTGCCAATAACTGAAAAGTGCAACAGTGGAATGATAATCCAGAAAAAAAAAAAAAAAGTCACAGTAGAATCCATAATTAGAGTGCTGATTTTGTTGAAATACTTTTAATTACTTTAGAAACATACTTTTCTTTTCCTTTTTTTCTTTTTCTTTTTCTTTCTCTTCTTCATGTTCTCCAGCTCCAAGTAAAGTAAAAATAATTCCAGTTTGGGAATTCACTCCAATTGCAGTGACAACCATTTTTCCTGAGCCCTCCATAACATGTGTTCCTAGGAAAAGCATAAGAAATACATTAAACATGAAAGTTAAAATTTGCTCAAGTTTCACTCTGGAGAAAACTATTGTTATGAGGAATACTGACAAAATCTGAACAAGGGATCAAGGAAACATCACAGCAGTTAGGCAGTAGTGAGTTGTGGAGTAACTCTATAAAAGTACAATGCAAGAAAGTTATATTGCTTATTCCAAATGCCCCCTTTCCTGAAACAATCACCTTTCCTTCACTCCCACATTCTGTAAATCTGCCAGCTGAGTGAGGAAATTACCCAGTATTTACAATTATGGAAGAGCATGGGACCCACTGCCCTTCCCCTTACACTTGATCCAATGCGGTCATATGAGGGCAAGCATCCAAAACCCTATGCAAGCTCTGATGAATGCAACTTTGAGCTTACACAGGGCTTCCTTTTCTTGTTCCCTGAAGCTAAACGAGCAACAGAGAAACCAAAAGCAAATATGTGCTGCTGGGGAGGGGACCTTAAAGTGGTTGTATACCCTAAAAATTAACTTGCACCTACAGGTAAGCCTAGATTAAGGCTTACCTGTAGGTACAATATCTCCTAAACCTGCACGGTTTAGGAGATATTTTAAAAGAACGTTTTACAACGTTGTCTACGGCGCATGCGCGCCATAGACAACGGTGCATTTACAGGGTTAATCCCCATCTTCAACTGCGGTGAGCCGCAGTTGAAGTGTCCCGCGCGCATGCGCGGAGCAACGTCCTCGCCGCTCTGGCCAATCACAGCGCCGCAGCGGCGCTGTGATTGGCCGGAGCGGCGATACCCGGAAGGGTATCTGTGTAGCTATGGATGCGGCCGGAGGGGGAGAAGAACACGGCGTCGGGGGCCCCGATCTAAGGTAAGTGATGCATAATGAGCTAGTATGCTAGTCATATAGCTCATTATGACTTTGTCTGGCAGGTAGATAACCCCAAATTTTTTTTTCAAATGGGTATACAACCACTTTAAAGAATAAGTAGATTTCCAGGCAATGAAAATAAATGGTGCATGCAACTCTGCATGCTGAGATTAAATTGGCTAGGTTTCCAAGTTGAAGAAAAAATGTTTTGTTTAAGTAAAATCTGTTTCAGGGAGTATAGTCCAGGACACCAGCATCTCTAAAGCTGACAATAGATGAATCAAGGCTTAGTTCATCAGGAACCAACATTTTTTCCAATGTTTGGCTGTTCCCAATCAAGGGAAGTTGACCTAGTGATCACGCCTCTCGATTGGGAGGGTTGGAAAATGTGTTTGATCAGCGCACACAGCCCATAGGCTGCAGAGAAGTCCCACTGCCAGAATACAGTAGAGCAACAAGGATTTCTTCAGCCACCTTCAATGTGTGGATGGGGGAAATTGGTTTTGGAGTTTTTTTAATCAGATCAAAACACAAATCTATGGCCAGCTTAAATCAATATGACTGGGTAATATGCAGCTACCTTCAGGTAATTGGACACCAAAAAAAAAATAAAGTAGGGAAATTTCTTTAGGATGTTTGGGAACAGGACATGAGAACAATAACCTAATTGAGGTTAAAAGCAGAGGCCTTCGTGGGGAGAAAAAACAAAAAAAAAAACCAAACACTTTGTGCAACACTAAAAAGGGTTACTTACAAGATAAGTCTCTCCTCGAAGATGTGATTGAAACAAGAATGGCCACCTTACAGGTACGGCCAGACACAGAAATACCCTAAAAATGTAGAGTGGCTTCTGCAGAGCCAAGAAAATCACACTGGAGTCCCAAAGGGGACAAAGGAAATCTGACAAAAAAGTGACATGTGGGCTGTACCCTGAACAAAGGCTTTCAGAGAGTGGGAAATCATAGGTCTCTGAAACCAAATGTGGAATGAGTCTGTTTACCCCAGGATGCAAGAATGTTGAGTTGCAATGTCCTGGAGAGCCACTGGGCATATATCAGAGCCTTAAAAAGACAACAATGAGACAATACCCTCATGCAGGCAAAAGCTTATTTTGGGCCCAGAGAGCCAAGGCTTTAGGCTGCATTCACACCTGAGCGTAGCGTTTTCAGGCAGAAAATCGCGCGAATTGCAGCGTTTTGCGCAGAGCAAAAAGGTCACCAATGTAACAAGAAAAAACGCCCAAATCTGCACGATTTGAGCGACAAAAAAGGGTCCGGAACTTGTTTGCGCTTCAGGCGTTTTGGAGTGGAGAATAATGTGTTTTTTCCCCTCTAGCGTTTTGTATCTTCAGGCGACAAAACGTTCAGGTGTGAATGCAGCCTAAGAGGAAAGGGGCAGAAAGTTATTTGACAGAGTGGTGTCTAGAGTCAAGCCCAGATACTCCCATCCAATCTGAGAGGGTCCAGCAATAACTGATTACTAGTCCAGATTGAGGATCCCCCTGAAGCTCAGAATTTGTACCATCTGGTGGATGTCAGATGTCATTGACTGGAAAGACTAGTTCTTCAGCAGATAAATGTCTGGGTACCCCACTACATGGTTCCCTTAACCGTGAATCAGGGCCAAAATTGAGGCAAGCACCTTGGTTAAAATCTGATGGACAAGCCAAAATGGGGGGGGGGGGGGGGGGTAGATACACACACACACACACACACACACTAGCTGTGCCACGCAGTTCATTCATAGAACTCCAAAATGTGATGAAATAAGCAGTAAAAAAAACCAAGTGCAAAAACAAAAATATAAAAAACAAACCACTTTTAGTCTCTTAAAATCAGTGTATAAACATGTCGTCCTGTTCATCACCGCTGTGTGCTACACGTGACAAATCCTCCACAAAAAATGTTCAGTGAACCTCTAAGAAGTGCCCTCCTGGATACAATCCTGAGTGGTTAGTTTACTTATCCTCCATAGTTACCATAAAATAAATGGGGGGGGGGGGGGCATAGTGCTCTCTGTATACCATTTATTCACAAAAATTTTAAAAAAATAAATAAATAAAAAAACCTAACTTAAAAAAAACAGGCAGATCAAATCCTCAGCTCATCACTGATGCTGGAATATTGAGACTTATCGGGGTTGGCTCTTCCCACCTATAGCATACACGTTATGCCCTATTGGGCTTCATCAGTAGGCCTACTGATGAAACCCAATAGGAGGGTGTAATGTGCATAGGTGGGAGGAGACGTCTCAGATATTCCAGCATCAGCAGTGAGCAGAGGATTTGATCTGCCCGTTTTTAACGTTTGTTTGCAAGTGAGATTTTATCCCCGGTTATTGGGAATAAATGGTATACAGAGCACTATGGTTTTCCCCCTTTTTTATTTCATGGTAACTATATGGAGGATAAGTAAACTGGCCACTCAGGCTTGTATCCAGGAGAAGGAGGAGAAATACGGTGATATCTAGAGGAAAAGTGGATAAGGCTCATCAGGCCTCCAGAGGAAGGTCTGGCATTTTTCATGGGAAACTTCTGAACCCACAGAAACAAGATGATCTTTAGATCCAAAATGAGCCAGGCTTCTCTATTTAGCTTTAGGGGCTGTAAAGTCCCAAAGCCATCTCCCCTGGTACGGGGAAATGGCCCTTGAGACAAGAGCATCTGGACAACAGTTGAGGCCTGCCCTTCATGAAGGTGAGTTGGACAGGTTTAAAAGCACGGAGCAAAGCGGTGGCAGAGTGCATAACGAATTTGTAGCACTGGGAAACGATACACTGGCCCTGCATCAGAGATCTGTTGGGATGAGAAGGCCAACAGACATCCCCCACTCCAAGAAGGTGGCCGTCCCATCACTGCAGAGACGTTGGCACCAAACCTTACTGATTCGGCTGGCAATGTCTTTGAGTTGACAGAGGGATAAAACCCTTAAACCTGATGCATAGAAGACCTGCTTGCAGAGGCATGGGCCTCTTTCTTATGAGGGGAGGAAAATACACTTACCCTCTGATCTACTTGATGTGCTTATACAGGGAGAGACCACAAAAAAAGGGTAACCACTAGAGGCGTTTCTTGCATGGAAGCTCAGTCAACCTGCATTTAAGCCAGGGAATTATGCTTGGGTGGATAGAGACTGTGGCAATCTGCCTAGATATTCAGGCAGTAGTACAAGACCGATGGAGGAAGGATGGCGCTAGGTTCACAGGCCATAAGTTTAGTGCAGACAGCAAAGGCTTGGCAGACTGCCCAAGTTGCAACAGAGGGGCAGAGCCTGACAAGGTACAGAGATTTCTAATCTCTTATCTACGGGGTCCTTGAACATGGACTATAGTCCATGGCAGCAAGAAAACGCATACTTAAAGAAGTAAATAGGATACTGTTAGGTGAAACATCAGATGAGGAAAAAAAAAACCCACTAAAGTCTTGGTTTAAAGGAATTTATGTTGCCCCAATGCTGGACTCTTTTGGGTCAACAGATGTTGGCTTCTCCAACACTAAAGCTGGGTAACACATGGGTTGAAAATAAGCTAAAAAAAAGTTGATTTTGCAGGAACCGGGCGACTTTCGGCCCGTGTGTACAGCTCCTCGTCCAACAGAAGCCGGTCTTCACTGGGCAGTCCCCCTATCACAATACAATAGCTCAGCGGGGAGATCGCTGCACTGACATCGGATGTGTTAGTACGATGATCTAATTTTTTTTGTTTAGTTCAGTCCGCTAGACTGAATATGGAAAAAAATAAATAAATAAAAATAACTTTTCATATGTACCCAGCATAAGCAATAGCATAGAGTCAACAAGGGAAGCTATAGCATCCTTTAGATTGGGTGAATCTCAGCAGTAGGTTTGTCATCCTGATTCGATGCCTCAGAGTGCAAAAGATCCGCCTCCTCAATAGCTACACCCTCCTCAGGGAGACCATGTCTGGCTAAAGGATAAAATCAAAGAGTAAAGAGGGGAGGCTTAAGGGGAACATCTGTGGCTGCTGTCTATAAGGCCAGAAAGTCTGCTCATGAAATCTTATGTTGCAGAAAATTCCTTGCCAGATAGGACAGAGCGGCTGGAAGACCACCCAAATGACTAAGCGAGAAAGGCAGAGTCAGGAGAAAGGGTATCTGAACTGAAATACAACCTCCAACTGGAATAAAGGATGAATGCTTCCAATTTTAAAAATTGTAATGCAATTAAATCTGGGGTCTGCTGCAAAACAAAACTGGTAACCAGTCAGTAGCTTGCGTGTGCCCTCTGTGGGTTTATTAGGGCTCCCTGGGATGTAAATGTTCAGAGGGCTGCCACCCTAACTCACCAATCATATGCAGGAATTAGGGCAACACCACCTTCCCTGGCTTCGCCCTCCACAACGGGCATACACTCATTGGCATTTAGGGATAGGGTTCTGCAGCAGGTAGAATAAGGCCCTGGACCTGCAACGCATCCTGTGGCTACTCAACGATGGCATAGCAGGATCCAGTGCATGATAGCAACATTACAGGCAGGTCCCCAACTTCCATTCAACAGGGTCCAGGTACGGTCCCCAGGCTTTACCCAGGAGTCAACTGAGCCAAGCTTGCATGAAAAGTCAGTGACTATGGTGCAGAAATTATCTGAGAAGAATCAGCTTGGAATACACAAAGAAAAATACCTCCATTTAAGAAGGTAAACTTCTCTCAGTAGAATAAAGCGGAGGAGAACACTAGCAAATTAAAAAAACTGAAGCTAGCTGGGAGAGATTATATGGGACTGCTTTTTTTTGCCAGTGTTTAATCACCTGTAGCGGTATAAAACCCAGTCATAAGGATTGAAAGAAGCCTTTGTCCTGTACTGCATGATCAGGAAAAACAAATTTGGCAGCTACATATAAAAAAAAGTAAATTGCACTTGCTAGTCTTTAGGAGGTATTGAGTGAACCAGGGCCTCACAGATGCTACCAGGGAAAGCTACGTCACACCAGTGCCTTCTCTGGGGATCTCAAACCACGAGATGTAGAAAAAAATAAAAAAAAAAAAAAATTAAAAAACAAATGGCTTTTCCCCTGATATTTTATGAAACTAAGAAATGTCAGGGAAAAAAGCCCCTTCACTTTTTTTATATACAGATCTGGTGCAGAAGTCATCGATGGGCCAGCACATGGAACCAAGAAGATGGAGCCAGCCACCAATGGCCATTTCTTCAAAAATCACGAGCACTGCCAGCTGATGGCATAAGCAAACTAGGTGCCGAAACCTAAGGAGAACTCGCATAGTTTAAAGGATAGGAGTTAATGCATTTGGGCAGAGGACTTGGTGCTTAGGGGTAAACGTACATGGGCAGAGGACTTGGTGCCAAGGACTGGGTGCTTGGGGGTTAATGTACATCAGCCCATACGTATTATGTAATTAGCTTTGACCAATCATAGCTAATCACTAGACATTTGCAATTAGTTTCGTTTTTCGTTATTTTCGTTCGTTCTCGTACGAATGAACGAATCATTCGAATCGTACGAATCCGAATAGTAACGAATCGTTCGAATCGTACGAATACGATTAACGAATCCGAAAAACAACGAAAATCTGAAAAAACTAATTAGAAACAACTAATGTACTAATGAAGAAAATCCGAAAAACGAAAACGAACGAAAACGAACTGTTGAATTGGTAATTTTCCGTGTCCCTTACAATGGTGCTGCTAAACGTGCTTCGAATGGATTGAACAAAAAAATTCGTACATTCTTAACTTTTTTTTCGATTTGTAACTTTTTTTCAATTCGTAACTTTTTTTTCGATTCGTAAATTATTAAAATGTAATAGCAAATTATGAATTATGCTCCGATTCCGAATCTACGAATGTTACGAATGTACGAATAAATACGAATGCGTCCGAAAATTACACTAACAAAAAAACGAATCAACGAAAAAATAACTCTTACGAATGTACGAATCGTTACGAATACGAACACCGACGACTTACGAATGTACGAATCCGAACAACGACAACTTACGAATGTACGAATTGTTACGAATCGACGGAAACGAAAAAAACGAAACGAAAGTAAATGAATTTTTTTGTTGTGCACATGTCTACTAATCACAAAACAGACAGTTTCATTCAGTAAAATGCTTCCTTATAGCAATGTAATAAAGTGGTGATTAAATAGCATCAAAAGAACGCTCTATTTGTGTGAACAAAATGATAAAAATTTAGTCTGGGTACAGTGCTGCATGATTGGGTACAGTGCTGCATGATTGCCAAAGTGCAAGAGCACTGAAAGCCGAAAGTTGGCCTGGGCAGGAGGGGGGTAAAAGTGCCCGGTATTGAAGTGGTTAATGAGGGAGGCCAGCTGCGACTCTGCAGCATCACAGCTGGCTTTCCACAGCGCATGCGTGAGTTTCACTACGCTTTGTAAATTGACCCACAGGGTTGCAGGCAGGATAAGGGGGGAGAACTTCTGCTTCGATTGTCTGGGAAGTCAGAGCAGAAGTACAAGTGGGTAACTGCTAAAACTAGGTACCTGCCCCCTAAAAACAGGTGGAGCGTGTTCCCAAGAGAGGGTTGTGTGCATTGGAGGGCCTACCTCACTGCTGCCATTGATACTGGTAGTTGAGGCATGTGTGCTGGGAGCCAATATGGAGATTGGGGGTAGGAGGCGGCATTAGATGTTGGAGGTTTAACATTCATAATGAAGCTCAGTTGAGGTTTAGACTATCATCAGCTATGTCTGGGCTATGTACTAACCAATGTCTGCAAGAAGGACATGGACACTGGTCAACATGCAGTTTGTGTGGTGGAGGGTGGATACCAGTCAGTAAAAAATTCTTTGGAGAGGACACTGCAGATTGTGTGTGCTGGATATGGGATCTCACATGCAATAGGCCAAAGTGGGTGCTGATCTCACTGCTACAGCATTTATGGTTCAGATAAATTCTATACTGGAGGCAGAATTCAATAACGTGAAAGCAGCATTGAAAGAAGCATTTTAACATCATAATTCATTATATGAAATGCATTCTGTTTTTATTAATACGAGAGATCTTTAAAATCCAGAATTAGAATTAATTTATGGAACAAATGGTAAAGGATACCAACCAGAAAGCAGTAGAGGGTCTTTTTCCAGATTTTTCTTAACCTGATCGGATTCTCCAGTTAATGAACTTTCGTCAATTTTAAGATCATTTCCCTGAATTAGTACTCCATCAGCAGGCAAGAGATCACCTAAAAGAAAAACCATCTGTCAAGATCTAGACAAACAATACGGTTGCATGATTAAGATCATTTATGATGCAAAATATTTACCATATTTTATTTGTGCAATGTCTCCAACAACTATATCAGCCACTGGAATTTGGATAACTTGGCCTCCACGGACAACTGTAAATTTTTGCTCTTGTTCAATTCGGTTCTGCAACCCTCGGAACTGTTTCTCTTTACTCCAGTCATTAAATGCGGTTACTAACACCACACATACAACAGATAGAAGGATAGCAGCTCCTTCAATCCAGCCTGCCTCTCCTTCCTCCTCTTCAGCAGAACCACTGGCTTCTCCACACACTGCAAAATGAAAAAAAAAAAATATGTTAATTTAACATGGGTGATATTTAAGAAAATAAAACTCAGTTTGCACAATTTTAACATAATCCAAGAGCTAAAAGTTATCCACATAACGCAATGAAACTTAAAATGTACGCAAGTATAGGCAAAACATTATAATAGTTTGCCATCTGTCAGTAGTGCCTGAGAACTAATAGCCATTCACCGGAACAAGAAAAGAAGTCTTTCCAACAGGGACTTCTGCTCTGGTTACAACTGTGCCTGTGTTTTGTAGGCAGTGCCACATGTCCTCTTCCTGGCAAGTAGGGCCACATAGAAGTTAATGGGTGTAATCTCATAGCCAGGGACAGAGGTAGACGAGCCTCATAACAGTATAAGCACTCTACAAAAATAAAAAATCACCCCTATAGCAAGAGCTATTTCACAGTACATGCAGCTGGAAAGGTCAGGGATGCATTGATGACATACAACACAAATGCAGCGCTAAAAACTGATGAAGTCCCAATGTAAATAGATGACAGTCCAATGGATGTAATAATTCACACACAAGTGCTGGTAAGGATCTGTCACCAAGAGGGAAAAGTTCACACCGACTCTTACCCCAACAAATGGGCTACCTAAATCAAAAGCTATCAAACATGCTTAAGAATCATCCACTTGGCTATCTCCACATGTGGAAGGGTAGGCTGTATGACCATCAATAGGATCCTCCCAGACAGGCTCATCGCATTAGGACATCATGAAAATAGGCTTAAAAAAAAAAAAAAAAAAACTTAATTGTGCAGTATTACTGACAAGAGAAGTTATTTTGAGAACAAAAGCCAGGATACTCAAGTAAAAAGTGCATGTAAATGCAATAAAAACGATCAATGTTTCCATCCAGTATAATGGGCGACTGTTGAGCTTGGTAACGGCACATGACGTTTTTTGTTATTGATGGTCATACAGCCTATCCTATGTGTAGAGATATACAAATAGAGACATTTCATCCATTTACATTGGGACTATCAGTTTTTAGCGCTGCATTTGTGTTGTATGTCATTTGGATCATCTTTTTTTAACCAGGAGATTAGTCCCAGGTGCTTAAAATTTCCACCATCACTGATGGCATTCATGATTTTATAGTAGCGTGGGTATTTGTGGTTTTTATTTCAGGGATGCATTGCTATAAAGTATTTTTTGTACTGCTCATTAAAGCAAATACTTCAATGCCCATAGCCTGGGCATTAAAGTGGTTGATTTACAAAAACTGGAGTGCGCAAAATCTTGTGAAGCTCTGCAAAGAAACCAGCCAGTTTTTTTTTGGCAATGCTTAATTGAACAAGCTGAAAATTAGAAGCCAATTGGCTACCATGCACAGTTGCACAGATTTTAGTAAATTAACTAATGTGTGTCTATCTTTTCCAAGTGACAGAAATAAAAACCTATGTATGGGTTATCAACTCCAGGCTTTGGCTGGCATCTTCCTCACAGTAATGCCACCACTTCCCGACTGCCTCCTAGAATGGGAAATCATTCTATCACAACAGTGCAGGAGCTGCTCTCCTTTGCACATTCATGTGACCTTCCTGATATCCACTGTGGTTCAAAATCCAAGTCACAAGAGCAGTTCTTTAATAAGGCTTACCTATAGGTACTGTAAATATCTCCTAAACATGCACCGTTTAGGAGATATTTACTGTATAAGCAGCCAATGACTTCATTGGCGCATGCGCTCTGAGGAAACGGCCACCCGTGGCGTTTCTTCAGAGCCCTGTGCCGTGACTGGTGGTTCCCATACACATGCGCGGGAGTTATGTCATGCGGTTCTGGCCAGTCACACAGCCAGAGTCTGCTGACCCAGAAGGAAGATGGGTAAAGATGGATGTGGCCTACAGCGGCGACGAGGGCTTAGTTTGCAGGCAAGTTTCATACAATGTGCTAGTATGCGATGCATACTAGCACATTATACCTTTACTTTCCAGGTAAGAAAGAAAATAAAAAAGGCAGCGCTATACCTTCTGTTTAGGGCCTCGTTCACACCATGGTGCAGAGGTCAGTTTTTCTGCACACGTTCTGCAAAAGCACAAAGTAAGAAGTGTATGCATTTTCTGCATGGGAAAAAAACGGACATGACAGCTACATTGGTGTGAATCGGGCCCATAACTGACTTACATGAAAACTGATGTAAACTTATGTCTCTGCAAGTGAAATCTGCAGTTTTCATGTACATATGGTGTGAACGAGCCCTCAGATTACACATGCGTAAATAGCTATGCCAATTCATATTCTTGCTTGTGCAATAACTTTGGCAACTTTACTTCAGATAGTCTAGGACAGAAATAAAATTCAACAGTGGGCCAAAGAGTGGACTAAATTTGCAAGAAGCCATGTTCTATCGAAGATTACTTCAGTCAATAAAATAAATTAAAAAAAAAAACATACATTACTGAGAATTGGCAGTATAGTAATTTACAATATTTACCCCCCCTCCCCCCCCCAAAAAGGATCAGTGAAGCATCTTAGCCATTAAACTGTAAAATTCTGTGCAGAAGTATAGCCTTTATCAATAGGAACCTCAATCAGGTTAAGGCCTCGTGCACACAGGTATTAGCATTTAGGTTTCAAATATGTTGCATTTCTTCTGTCAGAACTTGGCAGAAAAAAAAAATGCCTCTAAGGCATACATGGGTCGAATTTCGAAAATTTTATCTAAGAATTTTCGTTCCTATTCCACACCATTAGTGAGCTGCAGCAACAGCCGATTTTCGTGCAGCAATCAAATTTGAGTAAATCGGACATGGTGGAAATTTTTTGAAAAACTAACGATTTTCTAATCAATGATGAGAATCGTGCGAGAAATGTTATCGAAAAAGAAATGCGCATGAAAAGAAAAATTCCTGGAAAGAAAAAAAAAAAGATTCCCAGCCACATGAGGTGAAATTGAAGGCTTGGTTGGTTGAATTTCGAAATCAATGGTGGCACCATTGGATCACAAAAACGCACAAATTTTCTGATTTTCAAAAGAAAATTATTTTGAAATTCGACCACATATGGACAGCATAATGCTGCGTCTGTAGACACAATTATGCATGTATGGCATTGAGTGTAAATGCATTTTAGCGGTCAGAGAATAAGTTTACATGCGTATGGCTGTAAATTACACTGATCAACTGCACTTTAAAAGTAAGGAAAGCATTGGGGCATTATTTTAGTTTTTTTTTTTTAAGCCTCTGAACGCTACTCTAAAATACTCCTGTAAATGACACAAGGTGCATATGCACATTAAATACCATCAGGAGTGTAAAAAAATAAATAAATTATAAAATTAAATGCCAGGAGTCTAACAGCGATATTTTCTGCCCACGTGAATGAGGCCTTTGGTTTAAAACAGGCTGAAGGCCACAAGGAAGTCCAGACATGCCTGGATTAGAAAGGCCAGTTATTCAGTGCAATCAATACTTACATTCATTATCTCCACCAGGAGGTCGGTAAAAAGAAAGGCCTAAAGATATTATGGCTGCTACTTCTAGAATAATTAATGTTACATCCTGTAATGCTTCCCATACTAACTGAAGAAACGTTTTTGGCTTTTTAGGAGGTATAAGATTCTTTCCAAATACTTCTTGCCTCCGTTCAAGGTCTGACAGATTTCCACTCAAACCTGCATTAGAAAAAAAGAAAGAGAATAAAATTAAACAATTTTAAAACCCAGTATCAATCACATTTTAACATATTTGCACACAATATATTGCGTATATGTAAACATAACACCCCAGCATATTCATATAATAAAAGATCTATTGCATTAAACCTGAAAAAAAAAAAAAGTAAATTTCTACTTTCTAATTAAATATGTATAAAGGGGGAAAAAAAAATGCTACTTTCCTGGTTTACGCCAATCCAAAAGATTCAATACTTTGAATCACTGAGCCAGAAAGAGTACACAGATCTGTTAACTGTTCTGAAAAAAATGTTTGTTCTGGGAAAGCAGCTCAAAAGTATTGTGTCAAGACAGCAAAGCCACTATTTTCTATATCAGAACGGGCTTATTTTAAAAATTGAATTTAAATTAAATTGGGGGCACATACTGACTGTTACAAGAAATTGTCTAATCTCCAATCAAATAGAACTAAAAAGTGGAGGGATTAGAATAGGTTTAGATTTGGGTCGATATCCCCCTCAGTTACTGTGTAGTCACCAGGGCATAACGTGCCCAGATTACTCCAAGAGCACACATACGAAAGAGGAACCTGGCTTTAGGAAGGTAAACTATAATGCTCACTGCTCCAACTCACTAGTGTGTGTAGATTATATACAAGTATAACTGGAGATGCTCCCACCCCAATAAAAACAAAGGAGAAAAAAAAGACAAAACCAGACAGGTTTGCACAGGTTTACAGCAGAATTACCACTGTAAAAGGAGATTGAGTTTCACGCCAGACTAAATAAAAAAATAAAAAAAAAAAAAGTGGTCAGGGCGGGTTTTATTTTCTTACAGTCCTACTATAGAACAGCCAAGGCCCTGTTTACACCAATGTATTTGGGACAATGTGCTTGTTAATGCGCGTTTTACATGCAACATGTGCTGAGTTAGTGTAGCCCATTTAAATGGTCTGCTCAGACTAAAATGCCACCAAAGTATCGATCACCTTTTTAATTTTTGCACTGCACCAGAACACATGGTATTTTGCTACCATTCGGATTCACTTAAAATGCAAGTGCCTTACGGTGTGTTGGGGTGCGATAATGAATAGCACACTTGTTTTTGTATGCCATGGGAACACAATTTTGCATGCATATGTAAACAGTTTAAAGGGAGGACCTCTGTCCCACTGCTCCAGTTTAGCATCGCCTATATGTATCCCTACCCGATCTAATTTTTGCTGGAGACACCTTTTGAATGAGAACTGGTAGTATAAACCGAAAAAAGTCTGTAATGTTGACTATTTTTGCAACACAGAAAACCTCTGGGACAAAGTAATGCCCTTAAAAGAGACCCAGTAATATATATATATATATATATATATATATATATATATATATATAGTCTACACACTTCTATACGTAAAAATTCTTCTAGCGCCAACAATGTTCAATATAGGGGAGGCGTGACTTGCGCACATATTTGCATGTACCCCCGTCAAATAATCAGTAAACAGTTTTTAAATATTTTTTTGTTTTACACTGATCTAAAGGCGTCACTATTTTACAAATTTGTACACACCTGGGTGTACAGGCCCTCTGAGAATAATAAACACACACAGAATGCCTAAAAATGCAGCATTTTGGGCCCCTTTGAGCAAGGGCTCAAGGACAGGCACACCACAAGGGGTCTGCAGTCTGCACGTCATACTTTAGACACACAGTCTCTTCAAAGTGGCTGTGTTAGAAACAAAAAAAAGGCTTGTGCAACAAAAAGCCTCTGATCGATTCTTAAACTTGCTCTTTATACTAGGTCTGAAAGCAGCTTTACTATTTGGAACCTATTTTGAACTATTTAAAAGTTTTTGTTTTTCCCTTTTTTTAAAGCACTTGCCAACTGCTACAGGGTGGCTCGGCTGCGCAGGATCACATAAATGTATGTGAATTGCATTTCAGGGCAGGGGATGCGCGTGCACGCAGCCCCGGCTGCTGTCATTCACTACAGCATAAAAATCGCTCAGTGGGTCCCTGCAAATGATTTATAGATGGCATCGGTTGAGCGAATGACAGAAGAGAGCCCTGTGATGGTAAACACATGGGCTCTCTAGTCGACAGCGATGTGCCATTTTCTTTCCCTGCAAAGCAGGGAGTAAAAACTGGCACATTGCTTACTAAAAACAAAACTGTACACACTAAACATTGTTGGCACACGGTTAACCCCTTCCCAGCCAGTGCCATTAGTACAGTAACAGTGTATAGTATTAATCACTGTATTAGCATCACTGGTGATATCAGTGTCAGATTGCCCGCTGCAATATCACAGTCATATTATTAAGTCATTGATCCCCACCATTACTAGTATAAAAAAAAAAAAAGCTATAACTTTCACACAAACCAGTCAATATACACTTAGCGAATTTTTTTTTTCATTTTGGCCTAAATTTATGACAAAATGTCGATTTTTAAAATAAAATTGTCAAAATGTATCAAGCCGAGTGATGCAGACAGTGCCATGCACAGCTCAAATTTCAGCCCCCCAAGGCTGCAGTCACACATAAAAGTACAGTTTTACCGCAATTTTTGTCACAATTTTGTACAGGTCAAAAAGGTCACCCATGTAAAAAGAAAAGCTCCCAAATAGAGTTTTTTTTTTTTTTTTTCCTCCTCCAGCGTTTGAGTTTCAGGTGTAAATGGGGCCTGAAGGAATCAGTTGAAATTCAAGCCATGTATCGCCAGCTTAAAGCCTGGTAAACAGTAGTTAGATTTTCGCTGAACCCAGCGTGGCTAAATGAAGAAAAAAACCTGACAGTACATCGTTTTTTCCCTGAGCCAACTATCCGACGCTAGTACAGAGATCTTCCCTGCTGTTCTACTTTGTTCTGACAGGGGGACCCTCAGTTCTCGTATCATGCTTGGATGCTACACCTAGGTGAGTATATGTATGCCATTTTGAAATCCCACACTTCTCCATAAGGCTCAGTTCACACTGGTGCGCTGCCCGACATCGGATGTGATTCGCACCGCAAATCACATGCAATGTCTGTGCAATGCGAACTCAGCCATACAGATTGAATGGCTGAAGTCACATTGCATTCGAACCAAACTCGCACAGGACCCTTTTTATTGCCCTCACCAGAATCGGATCGCATGGGTGTTCACACCAATGCGATAAGATTCCTGTCCAAATTCACAGCTCGCACTGCAAAATGCAAACTGATTTGGGGGTGTCATTAACTTTCTATTGACACGCCCAGCAGTTCACAGATGAAAGTGTGAACTGCCTGCGAGTCGGGTGTGATGCGGGAACATTTGCAGCGTTCTCGTATCGCACCAGTGTGAACCGAGCCTTAAGGCTGCAAAAATTTGGAGTACCGTTAGGCAGACTAGTGTGCACTGCATCAATTGGAGCTTCCATTGTTGAAAGCAGGTGTTCTGCTTAAAGTGAAAGTTTAGTCAAAACGCTAAACCTACTCTGTCACATTCCAAGCCTAATCTATCCAGCCCTGTAAAGAAAAATTACAATACTTACCCCGGTATGCAGCAGCTCCAGTCCAGTTTCCAGCTGCTGTCCGGAGAAGAGAATCAACGGCTGTAAAATGCATGGGAAGTGGCGTCACCCATAGACTTACTATGGTACTGCCATTGTCGGCAGCCTCTCCTGCACACACCCAGACACTGAAGCTGCTGCTGACAGCTCAGTCTGGGAACGGAGCAGCTGCAGATCAGGTAAGTATAGCGATTTCTTCTTTACAGGGCTAGATAGCTTATGCTTAGACTGGGGTAGAAAGTAAGTTTAGAGCTGATTAAGGTGGAAGTTTAGTCAAAACCCAACTAATGTAAACAAAGTACCAACTGCTATAGCAGCTGGGAATGCGTTTAAAAGCCCTAGCTGCCGCCAAGGTAAGCTTTAAATCAGTGGCAGCAAAAACGGTTAACTAATTTGTGTCATCCATCAAAATGTACTACTCAAAGCAATGTCAGTCTCACAACTGGACAGAAACACAAATTCTTTTGGTAGGTATAAAAAAATAAAAATTAAAAATTGGCTAAATCTGTATTTAGCGTTTCAACTTAAATTTAGCTTTGCTAAAAAAAAAAATTAAAAATAAAATAAAACACCCTGCAAGAAAACAAACACTGGAATAAATTATAGAACAGTTTCCTGGATTTGTACTTCTCAGTTCTGAAGTAATTGCTATACGTTTCACCCCAGCTTTTGCTCAAGAAAGTTTTGAATGGCATAGCCCATTTTTATTATCAGCCAGTGCAGTTTTTCTAGAGAGCACCCATGACAGTTTGTAAAGCATGATAGGATTTCTAAACCGAAAACTGCACCACCAGCATGCTGGTGCTCCATTAAAGCTGGCCATATACCATACAATTTTCTAATTACATTTACCTTCAACTATGTAGTGCAAGGGACTGCCTGATTGCATACAAATTGAAAGTGTTTAGGTTTGACCTTCTATTATATGGTTTTGGTAAATCTAGAAGGTAATTTGTACAAGAAAATTGTACAATGTATGGACAGCCTAATTGTCTGTATTCCAGGGGGATTACGACAGTCCTCACATTCTCCAAATCAGAGAGAGCCTTGCACTCATTGAACAGAATGCAAGGGGTTTACTGAATGATGAAAGTGGAGTGCAACTGACCTGCTGCGATCCGAGTACTCCAGCCAAAATGAACACTCCACGAGGTTGTACATAAATGCTGCAGTCTGGACACAAGCGGGGCACTCAAAATCTGATAAGAATCTGTCCCCCAGAACGTGTCACATGAGTGCCCAGAAGTCACCAACACAGTAACATTAGTGCCTCACATAAGTGTCTAATGCAATGACCAAAGAGGTCCCCCCCTTTCCTCTTTATACATATTCAAAAATGATTCTTTACAGCTAATATTTTTTGGAGTACAGGGGGCTGGCAGGAACGCAGACCTGTTAATTGTAATACCCTGTACAGCAGAAAGCAGTGTAGACATCTACACGGCTTTCTGCTGTACAGGGTATTACAATTAACAGGTCTGCTGTTAAGACAAATCAGTCTCTTTAGGCATAGCACAATGCTGGGTCACTGCAATAAACAGGCACAGGAAACTACAACAAAAAAAAACGAACCATCACCATAAGGCCCCTTTCACACGGACGGACCGTCTATCCGTTTTTCTTCCATCCGTCGACGGACGACAATGCATTCCTATGGGCAGACGGATGAACATCCGTCACCATCAGTTAACCTCCACTTCCGTTTTTATCCGTTTTTTTTAACGTACAAGGCTACGTCCAGATCCGTCAAAACAGATATTAACTGACGTTGACTGACATTGTCCGTCAACGTCCGATCCGTTAAGATCCGTTTGAAATAAAAAATTGTGTTTATCTGTGAACTCAACCTCTTAAAAGGCACAGGCACACATAACTACTGTAAACGGAACAAAACGTATACAAAAACGGATGAAAAAACGGACGTAAACGTGTACATTTACGGATGTAAGCGGATGTTAACAGAACAAAAGACGGATGAAAACGGACATTAACGGAACGGATGACGGATGAAAACGGAACAGACAACGGATAAGAACTGATGCGTTTTTGACGTGACTAAACTGACTGCATCCGTGTGAAAGGGGCCTAATAGTCATACAGTGTGGAAATGGTTAAAAATAAACGAGTGGCTGGACAAAATTACAAATCTTTTGGGCGGTAAAACCATGGTACTCCTTGGTTTCACACTGGGGCGTTGGGGGGGCTGGCGGTAAAGCGGCGCTATATTTAGCACCGCTTTACCGATGTTTTAGCGGCGCATTTCGGCCGCTAGCAAGTGGCCGAAAAAGGGTTAATACCGCCCGCAAACCGCCGCTGCGTTTTGCGGGCGGGTTCGGGGCGCTGCCCCATTGTTTTTAATGGGAAGGGGTGCTATAGGAGCGGTAAATATACCGCTCCTACAGCGCACCAAAGATGTGGCTTGCAGGAAATTTTTCAGTGTCCTGCAAGCGCACCGCTTCAGTGTGAAAGCCCTAGGGCTTTCACACTGAAGACACAGCAACAGCTTTTTCGGGTCGGTTTGCAGGCGCCATTTTTAGCGCAATAGCACCTGCAAACCGCCCCAGTGTGAAAGGGGCCTGATATTACATTTTAAAATATATATTATAAGAGTTCATGCGCTTAAAACTGTGTAATCCTCCGTTTGGCTGGAGATCCGATAACTGCACACAAAAAAAAAAAAAAAAAAACACATTTTTGAAAGCATTCTTACTTGACAGCATTTCTCCACAGCTGCCGCAAACTTTTTGCACAATACTGTATACAGGGGGTCCCCGGGTTACAAACGAGATAGGGACTGTAGGTTTGTTCTTAAGTTGAATCTGTTTGTAAGTCGGAACGGGTACATTTTTTAAGTGTAGCTCCAGCCAAAAAACGATTTTTAAGCTTTTTGGAGAACATAGAGAAGGGTTATCACCCCTGTAACAATTGTTTTGCTGTCTGTGCCCCTGTTCAGAAGATTTCACCTCACCTTCTGTCCCAATGACACTTGGATTTTGAAAATTTTGGGTTGTTAGGGAAACCTGGACTGGTGATAAATCAGTGGAGACACCTTTTTCCCATATTAACTCTTACAGGAGTGAATTTCCTCTCACTTTCTGTTGTCTCCCTCCGTTTGTAAGTCGGATGTTTGTAAGTAGGGGACCCCCTGTATACTGTTTATTGTAACAAAAAAGGTCTCAGTGATGATTTATGCTGATGGCATATATCCCAATCTAAAAAAGGGACCATGCCTTTTAAACCCTGGCTATTTGTACTCAAGGAAGACTCCTAGGGTCATCCCAATGCCATGAAAGCAACGCCTAGTGGGTGGATGGCCCTATAATCAAAATGGGGCAAGATGGCAAAAAAAATAAATAAAAAAAAAATGACAAACAAAAACCCTGCTTGCATTCAGGAGCAGCAGCGTTTGGGAAAGATGACGCCTGACACGGACACGTGTAAATGCGCCCAAGCTCCAAGCTTGAGCAGCAACTAATTTCAATGTCCAGAAAAAAAATTATTCTGGCCAATGAAATTAACATTCAAGCACTTGCCACACCTAAACACGTTACCCATTTTAGGGCTGCATCTAACGATTATTTCAGAATCGATTAGTTGGCCAATTTTTTTCGATCGGTTAACCGCTTCCAGACCGCCTCCTGTAGATATACGTCAACAGAATGGCACGGGCAGGCAAAAGCACGTACCTGTACGTCCCCTATAATTTGCCTGCCCGGGGGGCGCGCGCGCGACCCGGTCGGGAGCTCCGTGACCACAGCCGCGGGACCAGCGGACCCGATCGCCGCTGGTATCCCGCGATCGGGTTACGGAGCTGAAGAACGGCGAGAGGTCTATGTAAACAAACCTCTCCCCGCGCTTCCTACCCTGACTGTCAGTGATCGGCGGTTCCCTGTCATCGGGAACGCCGATCAATGACGTCAGACGTACAGCAACCCCCCTACTGTAAAAAAAAAAACACAACACGTCACACTGACTCCTCCCCGCCCCCTAGTGGTTAACCCCCTAACTACAACTGTCATTTACATAGGAATCAGTGCTATTTAAATAGCAGTGATTGCTGTATAAATGACAAATGTGTCAAAAATGTCCGATGTGTCCGCCATAATGTCGCAGTCACAATAAAAATCGCTGATCGCCGCCATTACTAATAAAAAAAAAAAAATATTATTAAAAATGCTATAAAACTATCCCCTATTTTGTAAACGCTATAACTTTTGCGCAAACTAATCAATAATCGCTAATTGCGATTTTTTTTACCAAAAATATGTAGAAGAATACGTATCGGCCTAAACTGAGGAAAAAAAATGTTTTTTTTTATATATTTTTTGGGGATATTATAGCAAACAGTAAAAAATATTGCATTTTTTTCAAAATTGTCGCTCTATTTTTGTTTATAGCGCAAAAAATAAAAACCGCAGGGGCGATCAAATACCACCAAAAGAAAGCTCTATTTGTGGGAAAAAAAGGACGCCAATTTTGTTTTGGAGCCACGTCGCATGACCGTGCAATTGTTAGTTAAAGCGACGCAGTGCCGAATTGCAAAAAGGGGCCTGGTCCTTTGGCTGCCAATTGGTCCGGGGCTGAAGTGGTTAATAACCCTGGTGTATAATTTAGTTAATACGTAAATTTTTTTAAAAATAAAGGCAATTTATTCTTAAATATCTCTATGCAGGGGTAAATATAAATAACTACATGGTTAGGGAGCAAAATATCTAATCCACTCTGAGAACAGACAGAACTGCACATACCATTAGAGGCGATATACTGCACATACCATTAAAGGGTGAATCTGGTAAGTATCAGACTCAGATCCAATTTTTTGTATTTAAAAAAAAAAAAAAAAAAAAAAAAAAAAAGAAGTCTTCCTTCAAAAAAATAAAAATAAAAATTTGATTTTAAGAACGTTCGTTCGATTTTCTAATTGTTAGTGGGGTCAAAATCGACTTTCATTTTCAACCACAGTGACGGGAAAAATTGGAAATAGAAAACTTCAGGGATAGCAGACCTCCAGCTGTTGCAGAACTACAATTCCCATAAAGCATAGCAAGACTGACAGCCACAAGCATGACACCCAGAGGCAGAGTCATGATGGGACTTGTAGTTTTGCAACAGCTGGAGGTCCGCTAATTGCATAGCCCTGTTCTAGATCAAAAGGAATTTTCAGACAGTATGTGGTTTTCGTTCAGAAATTACATTTAGTTCAAAAACAGAATGTTAAAAACAAGTGAAAATTTCAAACATTCTTTCATTCAGCGAATGTACAAAGATTTTTCGTCTGAATAGGCTCGTCTGAAAATTGACCCGTGTGGCCAGCATAAGGCTCGGTACACACCTATACAGTTTTCTCTTGATCTGTTTCTGCAGTGCATTTTGATTTTTGCGCACGTGATTTTGCTGCGGTTTGTGTTGTGTTTTTTTTGGCCAATTTGTTGTTGGATAGATTAAAAAACACAAATTGCTGCAAAAACGCATTACATGCTTTTCTGCAGCTTCTCCATTGAAGTATATTGAACCAAAAAAGAACTGTTTTCCGTTAAAAAAAACAAACTGACCCTTTCCAAATACACAGTTGCTGAAAAAAAGCATAGATGTGAACGTGTCCCATAGGAAACCATGTAAATAAACTGTAGTGCGTTCTGCAAAATGCACCAAAAAACACATAGATGTGAACCAGGACTAAGACGTTTAGTAACATAATGGGGTAAAAAAAAAATTTGTCCCTTATAGTACAAACAAAAAAAATCAGATAATCACTACTGTAAGGGGTTCATTTTTTACTTTAGAACTGTGAAAGTAATATTTAGAGTAGCGATTACCGTATATACTCGAGTATAAGCCGAGTTTTTCAGCACATTTTTTAGTGCTGAAAGTGCCCCCCTCGGCTTATACTCGAGTCAAGCACTTTTCTGCAGCAAAAAAAAAAAAATTTCCGACCCGACTTTGGGGCCCCGTATCTCGGGGCCACTTGGGTCTAGCCAACCCAGTGGACCTAGCACTATAACATATCCAAATATGGGGTTCCTAGCACTAAGTGACCCCGAGATACGGGGCCCCAAAGTCGGTTCGGAAAATGTCATTCTCTGCTGCAGAAAAGTGCTTGAGATTTTCTGACCCGAATTTGGGGCCCCATATCTCGGGGACACTTGGAGCTAGGAACCCCAAATTTGGCATTCAAACCTAGTTGAACTAGCACTACAACATATCCAAAGATGGGGTTCCTAGCACTAAGTGACCCCGAGATACAGGGCCCCAAATCGGTCAACTGTGTCCATCTGCATGGGCACAGTGAGGCTGCAAATGGGCATCGTTGACCCACTTTTCCACTTACAGTAGCTGCGCATTTCTCACCTAGGCTTATACTCGAGTCAATAAGTTTTCCCAGTTGTTTGTGGTAAAATTAGGTGCCTCGGCTTATATTCGGGTCGGCCTATACTCGAGTATATACGGTATTTGCTCTTTTTGTACTATAAAGGGCTCATTTTAGTATTTAAGTTTTTTTAACCCAATTACGTTACTGGCCGATTAATCGATTATGAAAATAGTAATTGATTCATTTAATAAAGCGATCGATTAGTTATTTCAGCCCTAAACATTTTTTTGCCAAACCGCTGCTGCCAGGAAGAAAAGCATTAGCATAGATGGGCAAACTATTTGTGTGCATGGGGCTAAAATCAATACTGTAAATAAGTCCCTGAACCTTTTTAGAAACTGCACCATACAAACAATGAATGGTATTTTCTTGCGTTTGACGCATGCTAAAACACACGTTAGAAAGATGCGAGGGTGCCGCTAAGAATGGCACCATCGCGCATCTGCTAAAAGCCGCATGGTTTTGTGCGCTGCAGGAAAGGGCATGATTTTGTGCACGTCTGAATAAGAAAAAAAAAAAATATAAAAAAAAATAAAAAAAAAAAAAAAAAAAAAAGTAGAAAATGTGAGATTTAGAGGTTACGGATTCTCTAGACAATTATGCACTCCATTGTAAAACGTAAAAAGTGAAATAAGTTTTACATAAAGCAGCAACATCCACACACGTAGGACACCAAACGGTAAAAAAAGGCAATTTACTGTTCCAAAGCAAATACCGTATATACTCGAGTATAAGCCGAGGCACCTAATTTTACAACAAAAAAAAAAAAAAAAAGGGAAAACTTGACTCGAGTATAAGCCTAGGGTGAGAAATGTGCAGCTACTGTAAGTGGAAGTTTGGCGGTTCATAAGGTTAGGAGCAATTTTAGAAAAAGAATAAAAATAAAATAAATAAAACACAGATTTTACCATGTATGAACATTTCAAAATTTTCCCTGAAGTGTTTAATGGTGGGTATAACAGATACAGAAGACAAGGTTTCTTTGAATCATAGGATCAAGGAAGTTCGTTTTTTTAGGGGGAGAGAAAAAGTAAAAAATAAATAAATAAATAAAAAAATACAAAAAAATAAAAAATAAAAAAGGGAACAGAGCAAATCATTTCTAGTCAAGATAATGAGGTCTGGCATGTACTCCAATAATATCTGGACACAAAGGGGACCAATAGAGTTACACCCGCATGATCCAAAAATAATCAAAATCTGAAGCAAGTGTCAGGTTTCCACCACACTTTGGTATAAATAAGATAAAAGAACTCCAGTGTGCAGTCATTTCATTATTGTATTCTAGGGCTTGAGAAAAGGAATCTAATGTACTAAATACAGTGGGAGTCCTAGGGTGAACAGTCCAACAGTGTACAATGCGTTGCTGAATACAGCCACAAGCTAATGCAACATCCAGGCCAGGGTGAAGTACCCGAACCAGACTGACCTGTACTCCAGGTTTCCAAGGCAGGAAAAACCTTAAATTCTGTCATTTTGAATAAAACCTTATAAACATAGCTCCATACATAAGAGGAAGTTACAGCTGGATGACTGCTGTCTATAAAGAAAATGATTTCCTGCCTTTTAAAATGTAGTGTAGGAGCTGGCATCACAACAAATTGCAGAAAGTAGTGCAACAAAAAATGAATTAGCGGTACACATCATAAATGAGAGCACCATATACAGTACCACGAACCAATGCATGAAATGGTCATAACGTTCCACTAAAACAAACCGTGAATCAGCAACATGGATTGAAGTGGTTGTAAACCCACTTACAAAAAAGTAAAATAAAAAAACCTGACAAAGGCATAATGAGCTAGTATGCATTGTATACTAGCTCATTATGAAATACTCACCTTAGATCAGTGGGTTCTCAACTCTTGTCCTCAGTACCCACTAACAGGCCAGCTTTTAAGTATTACCTTGATGCAGACTAGAATAGTGCAATCACTGAGCAGCAAACTATATCATTTGTGATGTATTTCAGTTTTCTTGCAAACCTGGCCTGTTAGTGGGTCCTGAGGACATGAGTTGAGAACCACTGCCTTAGATGGAAGCCCCCACAGCGGTCCTCGTACACTGGTCTGGCCGGCGGCATTGCTCCTGGAGTTACTTCCGGGTATCGCAGGCTCTGACGCTGTGATTGACCGGAGGCGCGATTACATCACTCCCGCACTTGCGCGCAGGAGCTGCCGGTAACGGCACACTAGCTGAAGCAATGGCACGAACGTGCCATTGCTTCAGTGCGCATGTGCCCATGACGTCAGTGCATGCTGATAGAGGGGATCTCTCTTAAACCGTGCAGGTTTAGGAGATATCTGGGGTAGCTACAGGTAAGACTTATTATTATAGGCTTACCTGTAGTACAAAGTGGTTGTAAAGGCAGAAGGTTCATCTTAATACAATCTATTCATTAAGATAAAAACCCTTCTGTGTGCAGCAGCTCCTTTTACCTGAGCCCCATCTAGATCCAGCAATGTTACAGGAGTGTCTCGGCTGCCCGGGACACCCCTCATTGGCTAAGACAGCAGCATGGCACCATTGACTCCCGCTGCTGTCAAAGTCAGTCAGCCAATGAGGAGAGAAAGGGAAGGGGCCGGGCCACAGATCCGTGTCTGAATGGACGTAGGGAGCTGTGGCTCAGCTTGGGTGCCCTCTATGGTAAGCTGCTTGCTATGGGGGCACTCAACAGGAGGGAGGGGCCAGGAGCACGGAAGAGGGTGCAGAGAAGAGGAGGATCTGGGTTGCTCTGTGCAAAACCACTACACAGATGAGGCGACTATAACATGCTTGTTATTTTTAACTAAAAACTGTCAGTCAACAGCAGGCTTAAAGAGGAAGTAAACCCGAAAAAATAAAATAAATACACCCTGCAAGACAAAAGCATAATGAACTAGTATGCATAGCATACTAGCTCATTATGAATTACTTACCTGAGATTGAAGCCCCCGCATCTGTCCTCATTCCCCTCCTCGGTCGCTGCCATGTCTCCCGGAGTGACTTCCATGTTCACGGACTCCGGCTGTGTGACTGGCCGAAGCCGCGATGACTTCACTCCTGCGCATGCGTGCAGGAGACACCAGTGACGGCGCGATCGCCCTCGGAAATGGCATGCTCAGTGCACCTGTGCCGTTGTCTACGACGCATGCTGTAGACATCGGTACAGTCTTTTTGGCAAATATCTCCTAACTTGTGCAAGTAGATATTGCAAGCACCTACAGGTAAGCCTTAATCTAGGCTTACCTGTAGGTGAAAGTTTTCCCTGAGGGTTTACAACCACTTTCAGCCCACTGTCAGCTGAAAACAGGTTACGGAAGTGCAGAACGCACTGCACTCCTGTGATCCATAGGAGTACAGCCAAACAAGCTTTGGCTGTACTTTATAAAAAAAAATATTAAAAATCTGGCACTACATTCAAGCCAGTCCAATCACCATTACTCAATAGAGTCAGCCAGTGATATCCAAGGAAGCTCCACACAGATCTTTACCCTAGAGTTTATCTAATATCTGTGTGTACTTTAAGATCGAAAGGGGAAATGTACTAACAAGCATAAATATACAGAAAACCTGCATCTAAAGCTCACTTTTTAGTAAGTACTCAGTTTCTATGGAAACAGTCTGCTCAAACAGCATTTCCATCTTGTCCACATTCTGTTTGCTTACAGTTGAATGCGGAATGCCTCAAATTTCTTCTTTACCACTTCAGCTCCGGAAGGTTTTACCCACTTCCTGAACAGGCCATTTTTTGCAATACGGCAATGCATCGCATTAACTGACAATTGTGCTGTTGTGCGATGCTGCATCCAAATAAAATGCATGTCCTTAATAGCTGGGTGTGTTTTATGTAAAAACAGAGTTGGCACGATCTGAGGGATGTGTCAGAAGCCAAGCAGACAAGGACAACCTCTATAGAGAGATAGGCAGGAGTGGTTGGAGCTTCGGCGGGACATAGGTGAGAGTAGGCAGAGAATATGCAGAACATCGCAGGCCGATCATGATGGGGAGTGGGCGAAGCCTTGGAGGGACATCTTAAGATCGAGATGCCAGGGCTTTTCATGGATGAAAGAGCAAGCCTCCCAATGATGTCATGGCGGCATGTTGCAGTCTGTACAAAGCAGCATAAACGCAAAAGGGGACAACTGAGGCATTTCAAAAAAGAGGAAGCAGCATTGTCTCTCGATTACAGAAAATGAACATGAGAGCTTTCAGCTGCAGGGGAAGACGGTAAATATGTGAATATCCTTACTGTCATTTGAAAAACAACCAGCGATATATTTAACAGACTACAGATTTGCATCATTGATTTTTCATTTTGACCATAGTTCATTAACCACTTCAGCCCTGGAAGATTTGGCTGCTCAATGACCAGGCCATTTTTGCGATACGGCACTGCGTCGCTTTAACTGACAATTGTGCGATGCTGTACTCAAAATTGAAGTCCCTCCCCCACAAATAGAGCTTTCTTTTGGTGGCATTTGATTGCCTCTGCGGTTTTTATTTTCTGCGTTAAAAACAAAACGAGCAACAATTTTGAAAAAATAAAAAAAAAATACCCCACACACAAATATCTTGTACTTTTTGCTACAAGAAATATCCCATATTTAACAAAAAAAAAAAAACTTTTTTCCTCAGTTAAGGCCGATATGTATGCTACATTTTGCTACAAAATCGCACTAAGCATATATTGTATTGGTTTGCGCAAAAGTTATAGCAAAAGTTATAGCTTCTACAAAATAGGGGATTTATGGCATTTTTATTATTTTTTTACTAGTAATGGCAGCAATCAGCAATTTATATTGGGACTGCGATATTGGCGCAGACAAATTGGACACTTTTGGGACCATTGACAATTATACAGTGATCAGAACTCTAAAAATGCACCGATTACTGTGTAAATGTCACTGGCAGGGAAGGGGTTAACACTAGGTGGCAATCAAGGGGTTAACTTGTGTTCCCTATGTGTGTTCTAACTGTAGGGGGATGGGACAGAGACAGATTCATACTTGGTATGAACATACGATCTGTCTCTACTCCGAGAGGACTGGGGATCTGTGTTTACACACAGATCCTGGTTCTCACTGTCACGAGCGATCGCAGGAGCCTGACTGCCATCGCGCCCGCCAGGGACTCGCATGGACCCCAGGCACACGCTGTGGGTGCCCCTAATGGCCAAAAGGTGAAGCGACGCAAGGCAACGTGGTTTTGCCCAGCCGTGCCATTCTGCTGCAGTAAAACTGCGGCGGCTGGTCGGCATGCAGTTAAGAGCTCTGTGCAGGGAAGACCAGCATCTGAACCCAGAGAAGCCGGAGGCTGATAGACTGAAGGTAATATGATTCCAAATACATTTAGGGCCAGTTCACACCACAAAACACTCCAGATCCGTTTGCGATGTGTTTCAGTGCATTTTTGATGTGTTTTACTGTGTTCCAGTACGGTACAGGAAAAATGTAGCATGTTCTACTTTTGTTTCTGGAACTGAAAATCCCTGGAACTGACTGCACTGGTGTGAACTATGCCATTGTAAACCATAACCTACTTTCCATGTTTTTTTTGATGCAGTAATAAAAAAAAAAAAAAAAAAAAAAAACACTGGACTGCATGTGGTGTGAACTGACCCTTAGATAATAGTTTACCAGTATTGTGAATTATTTTATTTTTTTTTGGATATCATTTTAAATATCAGCCTTTAGCACTACTTTAAATAGAAAAGATTTATATCCCCCTTCCTCTCAAAGTATTAGTAAAGTTAGGTTTATCTTAATGCATTAGGATATAAAGCTCTGTAGAAGCCCCCTTAATACTTACCCGAGTCCCCTCTCTATCCAGTGATGCCCACGAGTACCTCGGCCGTCCAGAACTCTCCCTCCTGATTGGTTGAGACACAGCAGCTGTCAAACTCAGTTAGCCAATCAGGACAGAGAAGAGGGGCCACACCGCAGGTCCGTGCCTGTAGGGAGGGGCCAGGAGCTCCAGCCAGGGACCTGAGAAATGGAGGATCCGGGGTGCTCTGTGCAAAGCCACTGCACAGAGTAAGCAAGTATATTTTATAGAAAAAAATAAACACAAGACTTTACAATCACTTTAATGTAGCTTTGTGTCTGACCCAGTTAAGTAGGTTGTAAACCTCCCTGTGCAAGTTGTACCTATAGGTAAGCCTAGAACAAGGCTTACCTATAGGTGCTGTAATAGTCTCCTAAAAGTGTGCCATTTAGGAGAGATTTACTGTATACTGCGCCAATCGGCCATCGGCGCATGGGCTCTGAAGGAGCGGCCGTCTGTGCCGTTTCTAAAGGAGCGTGTGCCGTGACTGGCGGGAGTGACGTCACAGAGCCGGAAGGAAGATGGGCGAAGATGGATGCGGCCTGCAGCAGGGATAACGTAGGCTTAGTTTATAGGTAAGGGTCACAACGTGCTAGTATGCGATGGATACTAGCACATTATGCCTTTACTTTGCAGGGAAGAAAAACCCATCAGGATTTACTTGCTCTTTAACCCCTTCACATCCCGCCCATGTACATATGACACCCAGCAGGTGGATCTCCCATCCTGGGTGGGCGTCATATGACGTCCTCCCATTCCCGGCCGCCTAAGGGGCGTTCGCGCGCCGCCGTCGCTCGGGGCCCGGTGCGCGTGCCCGGTGTCCGTGATGTCCGCCGGGCACGCGCGATTGCCCGTTAAAACAGCGCCCCGTCAATGGCGAGGAGACCGATCATATGTTCCCAGTACAGAGGAACACTGATCGGTCTCCTCCCCTTGTGAGTCCCCTCCCCCCACAGTTTGAATCACTCCCAGGGAACATATTAACCCCTTCAGTGCCCCTAGCGTTAACCCCTTCCCTGCCAGTCACATTTATACAGTAATCAATGCTTTTTCATAGAACGGATCGCTATATAAATGTGAATGGTCCCAAAAATGTGTCAAAAGTGTCCGATATGTCCGCCGCAATATCGCAGTCACGATTAAAAAAACAAAAAAAAAAAAAAAAAAAAACACAAATCACCGCCATTACTAGTAAAAAAAATTTTTTTGAAACTACATTGATTCTTTATTAAAAACGGGGGGGGGGGGGGGGGGGGGGCGCAGTTTGCCATCTTCGCCCTGGGCACCAAATGGCCTTGCACTGCACACATACATAAATACTCCATCTCTACAAAATTCTAACTCAGGTTAGGCCCCTTTCACACATGCGGACCGTATGTCCATAGTTCATCCAGTTTTCGGATGAAATACAGACATGCATGCATGCCTATGGGATAGCGGGTGTCAGCGGATGATATTGTCCGCCTCCGCTATGGTCTGATTCTGCAGACAGGGGAAAAACCCTATTTTTCCATTCGTCTGCAGAGCGGATCGGATGAACACAGACAGATGGTCCGTGTTCATCCGATCCTCCATAGAGGAGAGCGGAGATCTGACAGCTCAGCGGAGCGATCCCCGCTGAGCAGCGGATGTTCACGGGGCCGATCATTACGGAACCGCCCCGTGTGAAAGGGGCCTAAGTGTCACAGAAAATTAACATTTAATCGATACCACCAATTATTCAAGTGGTTAGTGACTACACCTGTTTTTAGCCAGCATGAGAAGGGGGAGGCAAAAGAAAGGCAATATAAAAAAGTTATTTTGTTGAGCCAAAAAGTAGTGTGTAGAAAAAAAAATGGGGAGAAATGTATTCCTTAGAAGGTGAAAATGCAGACTCATGTTCAAAGTAAAATACTTTGTGGTAACACAATGTAAAGTCAAGATTAACGGCAGGATCAAAAAAAGGGGGGGGGGGATTCAATTTATGGTAGGATAAAAAAAATGTAAACATTTTCGCAACGCTGACGAAGCGGTGTATACAAATCGCTCCCGCACTGCCCCAAAGACGCTGCTTGCAGGACTTTTTCCCATCCTGCAAGCGCACCACCCCAGTGTGAAAGCACTCAGGCTTTCACACTGGGGAGGCTTGAAAGACACTTTTCAGGTGCTATTTTTAGTGCTAAAATGCCTGAGGATGGGAGAGGCTCTGGAGAAGTCCTGGAGATGAGCATGAGAGGAGGAGACAAGGGAGCTAGAGAGCAGAAGGTCTTGGGAGGAACGGAGAGGACAGTTTGGGTGATATTTGGAGATAAGATTGGCGATGTAGCTCAGGGCAGAATTGAATGGTTTTGTATGTTAGTGTTTTGAATTTTATTTGTTGGGCAATGGGAAGCCAGTGGAGGGATTGGCAGAGAGGAGTGGCGGACACTGAACAATTGGTAAGGTGGATGAGTCTGGCAGTGGCATTCATGATAGACTGAAGAGGGGGATAGTTTGCGGAAAGGTATGCCAATGAGGAGGGCGTTACAATAGTCAAGGCGAGAGATAACAAGGGAGTGAATAATTTGCTTAGTGGTCTCAGCAGTTGAAATACCAGGATGATCCCTGTGGGTTATACACCACCCTTTGAGGTTTTTATCCAAATCAAAACAATCAGCCAACTAATTGATTAGGAAAATACATAAGTCTTAAAGCGGAGTTCCGGCCGAAATTATACTTTTTAAATAAAAATACCCCTATAATACACAAGCTTAATGTATTCTAGTAAAGTTACTCTGTAAACTAAGGTCTGTTTTGTTAGTTTTTAGCAGTAGTTTGTTATTTTATAAACTTGCAGCAGGCCGTGGCCATCTTAAGTGTGGGCATCTGAAGCCAAACTGTATTTCTTCCTGGATCTCATACATGCTCAGTGCAGCATAAGCAGTGTAATAGGTTTCAGGTCAGGTTTCCATAGCAACGGCAGTTTGAGAGGAAGTTGCTGCCCCTTCCCAGGAGCCATTGCAAACAGGAAATGATGCGATGGGCCGCGGCCAGGGAGGAGGAAGTGAAAAATGAATACAGCAGATATACAGTCTGTGCTGAAAAAAAAATAAAAAAAATATCCAATTTGTTTACAGTGTACAGTTTAGTGAGGGATGCTGAAGAGTTGTAAAAGTGGGTGGAACTCCACTTTAAAGTGTTTGTTAACCCACTGTACTAACAGTCATCCCCTCTGTATCATACCAACATTTGTCCGTGTCTGTGTAACGTAAAAAAAAACTGCCGATCTGTACCTGTATAAGCTGCACTCCAAGCGCTCAGCTGACATGTCAGCTCCCTTGTTTCTCCAGCTCAGAGCTAAAGTGGGCGGGGCTGAGCAGGAGATGGAGGGGGGAGAGAGGAGAGAGAGCGTCATCAGCTGAGCGGTGGGAGCCATTTATACAGATCAGCTGAATCACATTACATAGGGACAGATGTTCTAATGCTACAGAGGAGATAAGATTTATGTAGAGATACGAGAGGAGCGGGGGGGGGGGTTGGGGGGGCAGGCACAGCTACGAGCAGGTAGAGGAAGGCTTTGTTTTCAGGTAAGTTTCACATAAGGTGTTCGTATGCGATGGCACATTATGGCTTTACCTTGCAATTCAGGAAAAAAAAAAAAACGCACCAACAGATCTGGTAGTGTGGATTAGGAGGAAAGGGATGAGCCCTATGCTTTGGTTCAGCCTCTCAATTATTTTACCCCAGAGGAACCACAAATTCAGAAGTTCAGGGGGCCCCTGCTAAAACCAATTCATTGCAGTCCAATGGGAAAATGCCCTTTAAGGTTGGCATTCTTCTCACAACAAATGTACAGTCAAATAAAAGATCACTGGTGTCATGTTGCTAGCTTTGCCAAGTCACACTGGCCCTGGAACTATGTAGGGACTGTCAAATGGCAGGTGAATCAGTCACTACCCAAAGGAACCCCCGGTAACCTCTTGAGGAACCCTAGGGTTCCACAGAACATTGGCTGAGAATGGCTCTTTTAACCTCAATACAACCATACATGGCCTCGTATTGAGGTGGTTATACTGGTATCATGATTAAGGCTACAACCATGATCCCAGTACCTTTTTTTTTTAGAGCCAACAATTCTCCTATGTAAAAGTGATTCAAGGTACTTTACAGCTGCTGTATCACTTTTACAGGCGGTAGAAGGGAGTTCCATAGCTGAGAGGTAGACTTTCACAGCATGCATCACTTCAAGACAAGGGACAGTTCTATGGGATATTTTAGAGCAGGACAAAAAGGGCAAGGAAAGAACAATGTCCTGGTTTGAAGAGAAGAAAAACACCTTAGAGAGAAAACCAAGCTTAAAACCACTTTGACGGGTATCTCTACCCTCCCCCCCTTCATGGCAAAATTTATTTTACCAATTTAGGCCAAAATGTATTCTGCTACATAGTTTTGGGAAGAAAAAAAAATCCCAATAAAAGCGTATATTGGATTGGTTTGAGCAAAGGCTATAGCATCTACAAACTATGGCATATCATTTATGAACTTATTTTTACTAGTAATGTCAGCGATCAGAGACTTAAGAGGGGTGCCGCGATATTGCAGTGGACAAAATTGGACACCTGACACTTTTTGGGAACCAGTGACACCAATACAGTGATCGGTGCTAAAAATATGCACTGTCACTATACTAACACTGTCAGGAAAGGGGTTAACATCTAGAGTGATTAAGGAGTTAAATGTGTGGCCAACATGTGCTACTGTGTACCATTTTTTAACCTCCTGCTTTGCAGCATATTGCAGCCGTCAGAAGAGAGCCTTGTGTTTGTTCACCTACACGTCTCTTTGGTAATGTCTGGAGGCGATAGGCGGGTGCCGGCGAGCAATCTGTGGCCGGCAGCTGTTGATTGGTTGGTGCTGCAGCTCGCTAATCCCGCCCGTACCTAGTATGGCGCAGAGCGGCCACCCTGCCACAGTATATATGTGCGGTGGGCGGTCATAAAGCAGTTAAAATACAACTAAATGGCAACATTTTTCGTTTTGAGTGGAGAGGGATTAGCACCCATCAGTTTTTATTGATGTTTGCACCCCGTTACGATTCACCCCTCCAATTGTCCCGTTTACCATTATCATTGAAAGTAAAAGAAAATCCCCAAATTTTGGGTTGTCACCAGAAAACTAAGATAGGAAATCTTCCAACAGGTTCTGGTGACCTGGGGGTCCACAAGGAATTCCCTTAATTGCAGAGATTTCCTCACTCCGTTTGGCTATGGGACAGGGAGTGAAGAAAAATCTCTGCAATGGGACACAGATAGGGGTTATATTGCTGCCTTGCGCTACGCAAAATGAAAAAAAAATAAAAAAAAAAAAATAAAAATAAAAGGTTTTGCCTATAGCTCTACTTTAAGGCTCCATACACATACACCATACACTTAAAAAAAAAAAAGCCAATGTTAATCATTTGTGTCAGCGTCTACCAGTGAATAGCCGATACAAGGCAGTCGCCACATCCTTAAACAAATGACTCATCAGCTGTCAGCGGGATTTCCAGCTCACTAAACAAGAATACCAAGTCTGGTACGGATTTTAACCGGTTCCCGACCGGCGCACGACGATGTACGTCGGCATAAGGGCGTATATACAAGTCCCTTTTTAAATGCCGCCGTGCCATCGGGAGCGCGCCGGGAGCTTTCACACTGGAGCGGTGCGCTAGCAGGACGGTCAAAAAAGTCCTGCTAGCAGCATCTTTGGAGCAGTGTTATTCACCGCTCCCACCCATTGAAATCAATGGGACACTACGGTAATACCGCAGCAATACCGTCAATGCTTTGCGGGGGGTTTGGAGGGTAGATGAAGGTCCCACGGAGTTACAGGGAAAACTACAGAAGTGTGTAACACCCTGCATACATAATCAAAAGATTAAAGTGATTGTAAAGTCTCATTTAAACATGCTCCTGGCCCCTCCCTCCTGTCGAGTGCCCCCAAAGCAAGCAGCTTGGTATGGTGCCCCCCCCTGCCATCCCCTCTCTCCCGATTGGCCAACTGACAGCCACAAATGGCGCCGCTGCTGTGTCACAGCCAATCAGGAAGGAAAAAGCCCCGGCTGCCTGAAGGAACCGTGGACAGATGGGGCTCAGGTCATTATTAGGGGGTGCTGGGGAGGCCGCAGTTTTTTGGGGTATTTTTTTTGGAGGCTGGATTTTTTGGTTTGTAGGTCGTCAGCCAAACTTGCATGCAAGAAATGCATACCGTGTCTGTCCTTTTGAAGACTAACCACTTTGTTTCCTCTGATACATCAAAGATTACTGAGTATAGGTGTACTTGCTCTCCAAAGAAAGGAGGCTCATGCCTCTGCTGGTAGACCTACTCCTATAACTAGGATAATTCTCCAGTCTGGTTCCATGCTCTATTCCCAATGAAGGTGAGCCTCCCCTCATTCTGGGAGACTTTCTGGCTTCAAGACATCCACAGTGTTTACATGTATATTGCCATCTACCCTTTCCTATGCCAAGTTTTGTGGTGGACAATCAACATTTCCAAAATGGTTGCCCTCCCTTTTGGCATATCCACAGCTCCCTGAATTTTCCTCAAGTTCCATGCCCCGGTCTCCAGGCGATGCACGTTGTGGATTACCTGGATGATCTATTAAAAGATCACTCCTCCCTATCCCTCTAGCCTAGGTCCAGCAGACAGTGACTACAGAGCTTCAGTCAGATTCTCAACCAACAAACCAAAAAATCCCCTGCATATGGATGGAGAGAGGGCCCCATCCTGGAAATTTGGTGGGAGTGTTCTGTCAAGCCCTTAACGCAGTAGGTCAAGGCTACAGGTAAAAGCACTCCTTTTTGGCGAACAGTGAAAACCATTGAGATGGAGCAAGGGTCTCAAGTCATGCACTTGGTTAAGGCAGAAAGGGTCTGGCAAATAGCCATGGAAGCATGGCAGGGCCTGCCAAGTCACAAAAGGCTTGAAGAGGGCACCTAACTTCTTATCCACAGGGTCTTGTCTTGAAGACAAGAGATGACTGGGTCTACTACAGGCACCAACTAGTTGTTGCATGAAGCTCTCCTTGACAGGGAGATCAAATAGCTTTTTGGGGTGAAAAATCACAGTACAGGACAGGCTCTAATACCAAGTGTACTTGACAGATCTTAGCAGGCTTGCGCAATTGTAGGGACCCCAATACAGGAGACCCAGGTTGCTCTACTGCTAAACAAGAGTGGACAACGTCAATAAGGGTAGCAATGGTATGCCTAAAGCAGAGTATACAATAGTAGAATTTCCAACATTTTTCATTGCAAGAACCTTGTAAAAACATTTGTTCATTTTTCTAATCATTCATGAGGTCTAATAGAAATAGTTTTTTGACTGCAGTGATGAGAAAAATAGAAAGAGCAGGAAGGAAATGCTCTCGAATGCATGGGGAATGTATGCGGTTTTCATTGTATAAAGTCCATTCATTTCAAAATCAAATGTTAAAAGCAAAACAAAATCCTGAACTACTTTCCAACATTCAAATGTACTGAGAATTTTCATACAAATTTTGTTCGAAATACTAGGGTATACCCAGTTTAAAAACAGTTAACTACACTTTTGTTGGTCAAAAAATAAAATAAAAAAACTCCCTTTGTTGCAGATTCCTACCGGTTTCTGCTCTGAAGAAAAAACGCAGTTTTTGTCTGTTTTGGATACAGATTCTGAATGGCAGTGACTTTCATCAATCAGCTGATGCACTTGCCTGTTCCAATGAGAAAAGCTGCAAGCTCTGCATTCCTCAGAAGTGATTAACTTTCGGAGAGGATGCCTAAAATCTGACTTGCATCACAGTGCAGACTTCTGGGAAAATCAGTGAGCCAATCACACGAGCAGGAAATTACATTTTTTGGGTGTTTCAATCCATCAACTGTGTACAGAAGGACTCCAAGATGCCATATTGCATGGAATTGTACAAAAATGTACAATACTGAACATTAAGTAAAGCTTATTTTTAATAGCATTAAAATTACAATATGGCTTGAGCCGCAATTATATATTCTACATTTATTTTTTTATTTGCTATATTTTGTTCCCCCCAAGAAAGTGGAGTTACCCTCTAAGCTTTGCTGAACTTTAAGCCAAAGGCAACTCATACTAGAGCTGCACGATTCTGGGAAAAATGAGAATCACGATTCTTTTGCTTAGAATGAAGATGACGATTCTCAAAAACTTTTTTGTGACCATAGGCCTAGTCAGATGATCCCATCAGGGAAAGCTGCATAGCACCCAACTTTCTGAAATGGGAGTGAGGAACACCCATTAGCAAATGTAGTTAGGCATAGGACACGCTCCCTACTACGCCCCACTTAAAAAAGGAGAATTGTATAAAAAAACGGATTGGTTAAACCCACAAGTGCTTTTTTACCACTACTATTCCTTTATATTGGCTTTTGGTATTTATAAATGCTGCAATTTAGAAATCAGTCCAGGTTTAGCACTGGAAAACACTTTTTGAAAGATAAGTGCTTTTTATACACATCTATATAGATCAGACCAAAATGAGGGACAAATGAGGAATGAGGGACATTGCTCCAAATCAGGGACAGTTGGTAGCTATGAAGTTGTGCCCAGTGATATGTGCAGAGTCTAAGCCCAGCCTGGGACATTCCCCTCCCCCTCCCTGTAGTCACATCACATCTGACTCCCGTTACCCACGACTAAGGCCCCTTTCACACTGGGGCGTTTTTCATGCGGTGCAGCGCTAAAAATAGCGCCTGTTCACCGCATGAAAAAATCCGGCCCCTTTAACTCCAGTGTGAAAGCCGGCGGGCTTTCACACTGGAGCGGTGCGCTAGCAGGACGACAAAAAAAGTCCTGCTAGCAGCATCTTTGGAGCGGTATAGGAGCGGTGTGTTCACCGCTCCTATACCGCTCCTTCCCATTAGAATGGGACACCGCGGTGAAACCGCGGCAATACCGACGCAAAGCGCTCTGCGGGGGGTCTTTAACCCTTTTTCGGCCGCTCGCGGGGGGGGTAAAACCGCACCGCGAGCGGCTGAAAACCGCGGTGAAAACGACGGTAAAGCAGCGCTAAATAAAGCGCTGCTTTACCGTCACCGCGGCTCCCCGCCCCAGTGTGAAAGGGGCCTAACATACATAGTACAGAGTGAGCGGCTCATTGGCGGGAAGCCTGTCCCCAAACTAGTGCGATATAGGGGTGACCCGGCACACCGCCACCATATTCATCTACACACCGACCTCACTACTACAGCAAAGTGCAGCCTCAGCATTTCACTACTGAGCACTCCGATGTGGAGGAATGCCAGAGAACCGAGCACAGTCCCGGTATACACTAAGGACATGCCCCAGTGACACTCTGCCATTCACCTCAATATGACACTCCCCTCACCTGGAGTACAACTCGACTGTCACCAACCAGACCAGCGAGATGAGGACAGACAGCAGGGACCGGTCCAGGCTGTGGTGTATAGACGCCCCACTGACCTCTGCAGGCTGGGAGGAGAGTGTGCCGATGTGATCAGGCCATTGTACTGCCAAGGCATCATGTCATCCAGCGGCGCATCACGCGCTCTGATGACTGACGTCAGTTCCGATATCCGCCATTATGTGGGGGGGGGGGGGTGAATCGAGATCGCGATCATTTTGCGATTAATCGTGCAGCTCCAACTCATACTGATCCAATTCCTGAGGAGTTGGGGTGGGACCCTTCCTCATCCACCACCTCTGCAGCCAAGGCAAATTCAGAATCCTGAGGCACTCACTTGTGATCCCTTTTTATCTATGGCCTCCAAAAAGAACCATATCAGACACTGTCGCTAAAAATTCCTGCTAGGACCCCTCTACCTAGATCCCTCAATCCAACAGGCTGTCTCCGTGCTATGTGACCTGCTTCTGCAACCTACTCCAAGGTGCTACAGTTGTGGCAGACACGGTGGCATCATCAAGTACAATGCAGGGAGGGATAACACACAAGCCAGAGCATAAGGGAGAAGAAGAGGTGAGCAGCAACTGCTTGGGGAGTAAGGAATTTGTGACTGGTTCCCTAGGAATAAATGAGAATTTTTTAACCAGATAAAATTTTTAGAACTTTACAACTCCCCCAAAAAAAAAAAATAAAAATATATATATATAATTTAAATATATTTAAAAAAATTTTTTTCTGGCCAAAATGAGAATCACAATTTGTTTTGGCTTAGAATAAAAAGATCACGATTCTCTCATGATTCTCGCAAAGTAAAATCTTTTACATTATACAAAAAATAAATAAAAGGTTAACTTTACTGTTTTTTTTTTCATTCATTAAAGTAATTTTTTTCAAAAAAATTGCATTTGAAAGACCGCTGTGCAAATACAGTGTGACGTAAAATATTGCAACAACCACCATTTTATTCTCTAGGGTGTCTACTAAAAAAATATATATAATGTTTGGGGGTTCCAATAAATTTTCTAGCAAAATTTTTTTTTAACTTGAAACCGATGTCAGAAAAAGGTTTAGTGTTTAAGTGGTTAAACTTTTTAAACACACAAGTCTATTCCATTGACCAATTGTTACAATGTTTATACTTTAGTTCAACTGATTAAGAATGTTTTGATTCTTGGCAGACTGCCCATTTTTTTCTCTTCCTTTCTTTTGATGGCTGTGGCTTCAGAAGAGCAGAGAGAATTCTTTGCATAGAAAGAACTGAGAAACACTTTAGTCAAGATCACGATTCTTGATGATTAATTGTGCAATACATACATATATATATATTCCAATTGTCAAAACGAGCGCATTTGACAAATAATTCAGTATACCTAGAATGTACATCAAAACCGGTGTACTATGACAAACATGTGGAAAGTACCGTTCACTACTTGACCTATTCAATAAAATATTTAATACTATGCTAGAAGTGTAAGCCTAGTCATTGCTCATAGTAACTTACTGATAATAATTATGCAGATATATTTTCTACCCAAGTACCTCTGGCCTAAACCGTACAACCAGTAAAGTTTCCAAACCCATCAAGAAAGCAGTCCATCTAGTACTAGGGAGGGCAGCACTATCCCTGGTATTGTTAACCACATAATCCAAGTTCTTTTAAAGCAGAAATTCTGTATTTTTTTTTTCATCTTGCCATCTATTACCGTATATACTCGAGTATAAGCCGAGTTTTTCAGCACATTTTTTTGTGCTGAAAGTGCCCCCCTCGGCTTATACTCGAGTCAAGCACTTTTCTGCATTTTTTTTTCGACCCGACTTTGGGGCCCCATATCTCGGGGCCACTTGGGTCTAGGAGTCCCAAATTTGGTGTGCCAACCCAGTGGACCTAGCACTATAACATATCCAAATATGGGGTTCCTAGCACTAAGTGGCCGCGAGATACGGGGCCCCAAAGTCGGTTCGGAAAATGTCATTCTCTGCTGCAGAAAAGTGCTTGACATTTTCTGACCCGAATTTGGGGCCCCATATCTCGGGGACACTTGGAGCTAGGAACCCCAAATTTGGCATTCAAACCCAGTTGAACTAGCACTACAATATATCCAAAGATGGGGTTCCTAGCACTAAGTGGCCCGAGATACAGGGCCCCAAAGTCGGTTCAGAAAATGTCATTCTTTGCTGCAGAAAAGTGCTTGAGATTTTCTGACCCGAATTTGGGGCCCCATATCTCGGGGACACTTGGTGCTAGGAACCCCAAATGTTGTATTCCAACCCAGTGGAATTAGCACTACAACATATCTAAAGATGGGGTTCCTAGCACTAAGTGACCCTGAGATACAGGGCCCCAAATCGGTCAACTGTGTCCATCTGCATGGGCACAGTGAGGCTGCAAATGGGCATCGTTGACCCTCTTTTCCACTTACAGTAGCTGCGCATATCTCACCCTAGGCTTATACTCGAGTCAATAAGTTTTCCCAGTTGTTTGTGGTAAAATTAGGTGCCTCGGCTTATATTCGGGTCGGCCTATACTCGAGTATATACGGTAAATCCTCTGCCCTTAAATCCAGGAAGTGAACAGGCAGCAGTTTCAGCTGCCCACCGTTAAAATGGATGCAGCCAGACTCAGTGGAGGGAGATTTCTGCAGCATATTTGGCAAGTACAGAATCACAGTATATACAAAATATGCAAAGTGTTTGGAGGGAAGCTTCAGAATGGCAAAGCTGTTTTTATTACAAATTATGTGAGCAGACTGCAGTTCCTCTTTAAATTTAGTGGGTTTACTTACATGCTGAAATGTTGACTTTTCTCTAGTTAAAGGATAATTAACCTGGTTTGTCCACTCTTCCATTGTAAGTTAGAGAATATCTATTTTTGAGTAATGAGTCTGCATGCCTGGAATAGCAATCTGATAGCGGCAACATATACTGTGCAAATGTTTTAGGCAAGTGTGAAGAAATGCAGTAAAGTAGGAATGCTTTCAAAAAATACATATTTTTATCAATTTACAAAATGCAAAGTGAGCAAACAGAAGAAATATCTAAAATCAAAATTAATATTTCGGGTGACTGCCCATTGGCTTCAAACCGGCATCAGCTTTTCTAGGTACGAATATTGTTTTTGAAGGAACTCTGCAGGTAGGTTGTTCCAAACCTGTTGGAGAACGAAACAATTCTCCATAGGTCAGTTAGCGCTATACTGCGTAGTTCCCTCATAGCCCATATTGACTTTCATAGTGTGCCAAACCTTGTCTAGCAGCAGATACATTGGAATAAACCAGCATTTAACCCTTGCAGTGCAGGGGGAGCCCCACCGCAAGAAAAAAAAAAATGATATAGATATATTTGTCCCTGGTGTTCAGCTTTTTTTAGGATACAGGCATTCAAAAAGTAAAGTAATCTGTTACAATCTTTGAGACACATTGAGGGATATATAGATTCTGCTGAACAGCAAAGCAAGGCTAAAGAATAAGGAGTCAGATTATAGATTTTTGATAACTAGGCAACTTCATTCACACCTTCCTCCCATAGGTTCTCTAAAGCAGCTCTGCAACAATTAAACCTGCCCCTGACCACCACTTGTGCATCTGTTAACAGCCAATAACTCTGCGACTTGTCGCATTGAACTAAAAAGGGCAGCCTGATTTTTGTCTAATTTCGAGACAGTGGCAAAAATAAAAAAATAAAAGTATGCAACATTGACATTTCATTTAGAGAACACCTTCACGAGACAAAAGCACACAGTTTCTCAGTCACCAATTAATACAATTAGACATTCGAGATGACCAAATTGGTGACTGAATATTTAATAAGGCGAATCAAAATTCATTTAAATACCAGCAATAAAGCATTTAGCTGGAGGAAAAAAAAAAAAAAAAAAAAAAAAAAAAAAAAACACACAACTTTCCATATCTGTCCAAACAGCAAAGAGTGAATATAACAAATTTGGCTCGCTTAAAGACCAGGCCTCTTTTTCAGACTCGGTGTTTACAAGTTAAAAACAAGTTTTTTTGCAAGAATATTACTTAGAACCCCCAAACATACATTTTTTTTTTTCCTAACACCCTAGAGAATAAAATGGCGGTCATAGCAATACTTTGTCACACCGTATTTGCGCAGCGGTCTTACAAAAAAAATGTGTATATATATATATATATATATATATATATATATATATATATGACTTGGGTCACTTATTCCTATTACAAGGAATGTAAACATCCCTTGTAACTTGGACTTGAAAAAAAATGAAATGAAAAAAAAAAAAAAAAAAGAACAACATTTTGTTATTTGAAAGAATAACAGAAAAATGTCCCTTTAAGATGTATGGGCGGAAGTGATATTTTGGCGTTGCTTCCGCTATGGTATGGAGACGGGTGGGGGCCATCTTCGCCTCACTCGTCTCCATACCCAGCCACAGACACGTCCCGATCACCTCCGCCACTGCCGGCGGCTCCGGTAAGTGACACGGGAGACCGGCGGGAAGGGGGGTGGCCCCTCTCCCACCACCGATACTGGTGGTCTTGCGACGAATCCACCACAGAGACCACCATTATCGTAAACAGAACCGCCGGCTCCAAAGAAGGATACCTCAGTTGTGGCAGCAGATGCTGCCGTTACCAAGATATCCAGCTTCAAAATGCCAACGTATGTGTACAGAAGCCAGCTTTTTGCCATACTTCTGTAGGTCACAGGAGTGCACTTTGTTCTGCAAAGTTCTGCCATATTTGATGGAATCTAAGATCACCAAGGTATGGGTTTAGAACGCATTGGATAAAAATCAACATCTAGAAAAGTCCATAAAGGAAAGTCTAGTATAGAATGTAATTGGACCAGGGCTGTGATCTGAGCAGCTTTGTGGCAGACTTCAGTATTATTATAGCACCACCATAATATACACTTCCTGTGGAAAATTGTGTAGGCGAAAGGTGTGGAGAAATACAGTGGCATTAGCAACTTGGCAGTTCTGTTAAAAGTAAAGCTACAGTATAGGCAAAACGTAAGAGTAAGAGCGTTATAACCTCCAGTAAGGTTTATTTTTGCCATCTTTGTCCCATTGGGGAGATTTACCTTCTCTTCCTGTCCTATAGCCAAACAGGAAGTGAGAGGAAATCCCCAATTAAGGGAAATTCTTGGGGCCTCCCCAGGTCACCAGAACTAGTGTCCCCATTGGAAGTTTTCTGTTCTATTACTTTTCTGGGGACAACAACCCAAAATTTGGGATTTTTCTTTCACTTTCAAATGAGAATGGTAAACAGGACAAAGAGGGTGAATCTCCCTAAAGGGGCACAAATAGCAATACAGAGGTGTTCTAATCCCTCTCCACTCAATCCAAAAGTAAATAAAAAAAAAAACTTTTACCGCTTCCCGACCGCCTCATGTAGATATACGTCTACAGAATGGCACGGGCAGGCAAAAGCACGTACCTGTAAGTCCCCTTTAATTGCCTGCCCTGGGAGCTTCGTGACCCCGGCCGCGGGACCAGCGGACCCGATCGCCGCTGGTGTCCCGCGATCGGGTTACGGAGCTGAAGAACGGGGAGAGGTATGTGTAAACAAACCTCTCCCCACGCTTCCTACTCTGCCTGTCATTGATTGGCTGTTCCCGGTCATCGGGAAAGCCGATCAATGACGTCAGCCCCGCCCCCTAATGTAAAAAAAAAAAAAAAAAAAAAAAAAAAAAAAACACACGTCACAGCCCATAAACCCTCCCCCTAGTGGTTAACTTTCACTACAACTGTCATTTATACAGGAATTAATGCATTTAAATAGCATTGATTGCTGTATAAATGACAATGGTCCCAAAAATGTGTCAAAAATGTCCGATGTGTCCGCCATAATGTCGTAGTCACAAAAAAAAAAAAAAAAAAAAAAAAAAAAAAAAAAAAAAAAAATCGCTGATCGCCGCCATTACTAGTATAAAAAGAAATATTAAATAAAAATGCTATAAACTATCCCATATTTTGTAAACGCTATAACTTTTGCGCAAACCAATCAATAATCGCTAATAGCGATTTTTTTTACCAAAAATATATGTCGAAGAATACGTATCGGCCTAAACTGAGGAAAAAAATTTTTTTTATATATTTTTTGGGGATATTTCTTATAGCAAAAAGTAAAAAATATTGCATTTTTTTCAAAATTGGTCGCACTATTTTTGTTTATAGCGCAAAAAATAAAAACCGCAGGGGCGATCAAATACCACCAAAAGAAAACTCCATTTGTGGGAAAAAAAAGGACGCCAATTTTGTTTTGGAGCCACGTCGCACGACCGCGCAATTGTCAGTTAAATCGACGCAGTGCCGAATCGCAAAAAGGGGCCTGGTCCTTTGGCTGCCAATTGGTCCGGGGCTGAAGTGGTTAAAGTGTAAAGGTCATCTTTACAGAAAAATCTGTAAGGTGAACTTACACAGAATTCCCTCTATCCCCTCTATCAGGCTCCCTTACCCTTCCTGACTCCCGTGCCGTGTGTTTTTTCAATTTTTAATATATATTTTTTTATATCAAAAAGTAAACAAATGTGTTTTCAAAATTGTTGCCCTTTTGTTTATAGCGCAAAAAATAAAAAACCGCAGAGGTGATCAAATACCACCAAAAGAAAGCTCCGTTTGTGGGGAAAAAAAATAAAAATCATTTGGGTGTTGCAAGTGTCGCATGAGCGCGCAATTGTCATTCAAAATGTTACAGCCTGGCATGAAGGGGGTGAAAATTGAAGTGCTTAAAAATGATTTAAAAAATAGAGTGGATTTAAAATCAAGCCTTTTTACTAGCGACTTAAAGCATGATTTAAAATGGACTTGCTTTAAATCAAATCCACCCTGTGCAGGACCTATTTTTTTTCTCATGCACTGAGGAGCAGTGATGGCCCATTCAAAATTGTTGCATTTAGCCACATGAAACCATGTGCACTGCAGCGTGGTGTGAATGGGCACAAGTATTTTGAATAAAAACACTGAAATTCAAAATCTAATAGGCTATACAATAAGCGTGTCAGAAGTTTCCTTACCATCATGCGGTGAGGTTTTCAATCTACTACATATGCCGAATACATCTCCATAGCATTCTTGAATTTTCTGTATTGCATCTGTGGATCTTAATTCCATAAGGTCCCGGAGCCCTTTAACATCGATCCCAAATTCTCCACCATGGTTCGTTTCATTTGTAGAGTTTTTTACACCACTGTATGCAACCGAATTGTTCGCCATTTCTGCCACAATCCCTTTGGGCAGGCAAAGGTCAGGAAATCCAGCTGGGAAGGGGTCTTCACAACCCAAAAAAAAAACAAAGCCTCTTTTCAAAACACTATATCACGTGCATTTTAGGGGATATTCAAAAAGCTTGAAGGGTAATTCCACAGATATGTCTTGAATACTGTTCCATGGTAAACAACGGCATTATTTTATGAAATTGCATCCAGAAAAGTCTAGGAAAAAAAGAAAGAAAACATTTTTTTACAGGTGTGAAAATTACTACTACAATCAGATTGTTAAGTGTAAGGTCAGTCTAAAGCCTCATACACACGATCGGATCGTGGACCAACTTTCCCATGGATTTTTGTCCAAAGGGCGTTGGCCCCAAGTTGGTATTGCATACACACGGCAGGACTTTTTCAGCCAACTTTCACCAAATCACTTTTTCTGCTCTTTATCGCCACCTTTGGTCAACTTCTGTATTGTTGTCTGATCTTTTGCATTGGTTCTGCATTGGTTTGTACAAAAGTCTGTTGGTTTTGTGTACACACGGTCGGACTTTGGTCCATCGGACTTTTGTTGGCAGAAAGTTGGTCCATTCGCACAGCCAACAAAAGTCAGATGAAACCTGGAAAAAGTTGGTCCGATGGAGCGTACACACGGTCGGATGTTGGTCCAAAACAGCTAATTTGCATGTTGGTTGTCAAAAAGTCAGATCGTGTGTATGGGCCTTTAGAGTTACCATATTTGATGTGGAAGTGTGCCTTTAAACCATAATACTAAATCACCATCACAAGCCCTTTTCACATACAACTTAATAAAAGCTTTTATACTAGCCCATTATTAAAATTCATCGTTTGAGGACCAATCTGATATAATATGTGGTCCATAGTCTCACCATAAGAGGATATGCAGCAACTTAAAAAAAAAAAAAGTTTGTAAAACAAAAAAGCCAACTGACAAATTGATATGCATTACATTCCAACCTGTGATTTTGATGTTAAAAGGTTTAAAATTAGCATAGTGGTATGGTCTTTTAAGAATACGATCATACAATTAGCATTCCCAGATAGTCAAAATAGATCTTCATGTCTAAATCTACGTAGGCATGTAAAAACGAGAAGCTATTTTAAAGCCTCCTTCACTGCATACATGCAGAAAAACAGATGGAACGCACAGAGATTTGACTTGCATGGGGTTTGTTCATGCCATATGAAGAGACGCATATTGTTCCCTATGTGCCCTGTTCACACCATAACCTTTGTATTAGGTATGTTTTTTTTTCTGCGCAGAAATATGAAGAAAAAATAAAAATAAAAACCCACAACCTCTATATGTGCCCTGTTCACACCATGGCGTTGTAGTCACACCGTTTTTTTTCTGCGCCGAAAACTGTATACACCGCACAGAAAAAAATCTGCACACGATACCAGTGTTATGGTGTAAACATGGGAACATAGAGAACAATTGTTTTCCTTGAAGGGACCGGTGCAGAAAAAAACTCACGTCTCTGCACATTGTGTGAATGAGGCCTAATGCTCAATACAGAATTCAAGTTAAACCACCTGTGTTCACAATGATCTCAAATCTAAAGTCAGTCAGAATATTAATATAATTAGAGTAATTGAGATTACTTTCATAAGATTTGGTTACTCAATTTATTCACACCCTAAAAAAACAACAGCTGATATGGATCAATGTGAGATACCCAATACATGTTCAGACACCTGGTAATTACAACACTTGGTATGAAGCTACTGTAGTATAACATTATCAGGTATGGATTTGTTACCATTAAAACCTGCGGCAGGTTGGCAAGGCCGTGCAAATCGCCATAGGTGTACCTCGGGCTCGTACACTGCATTTTGTGGGCATGCGCATGCGCCCAGAGGCTAGTGGGAGAGCTCTGTCAGGGGAATACACACAGATCCTGTCTTTCTGCTATGCAGGAAGATGGATCTGTGTGTGGTTGACATTTGTGGCACTTTTTTGGGAACCAGTGACATTATTACAGTGATCAGTGCTAAAAATATGCTGTGTGGTGTCCGATCTGTGCGCCGTAATTTTTTGCAGTCCTGCTAAAAATCGAAGATCACTGCCATTACTAGTATAAAAAAAAAAAAAAAATTATAAAAATGCCAAAAATCTATCCCCCATTTTGTAGACGCTATAACTTTTGCGCAAACTAATCAATAGACGCTAAATCAATAGGGTTATTTTTACCAAAAAAATTTATTGATGAAGAAATTCGATTTTTTTTTTTTTTGCTATAAAAAATAAGTTATTTTATAGTCCGTTTATAGCACAAAAATAAAAACGTGGTGATCAAATACCACCAAAAGAAATCCCTATTTCAGTGGAAAAAAGGACAACAGTGAGTGTGTGTGAGAAAAAAGGGCTGAACCGCAGCTGTGTCTAAATGAACACAGAGAGATGCAGCTCAGCTTGGGTGCCCCCATAGCAAGTTGCTTGCTGTGGGGGCACTCAACAGGAGGGAGAGGGCCAGGAGAACAGTAGAGGGACCCAAGAAGGGGTGGATATGGGCTGCTCTGTGCAAATCCACTGCAACAGAGCAGGCAAGTATAGCTTTTTTTTTTTCTATAAAAACAAACAAGACTTTACGATCACTTTGAACCCTGGTGGGCTGTATATATATTTATTTTTCTTACGAGATTAACTTCTTACAAACAGAAATTTATGTATATCGACCCCAAGATTTCAAGCTTCCAATGCCAACCTCCTACAAGCATGTGCCCAATTTAAGTGGAACTATTTTGGGCAGTGGATGACAAACGCCAAATGTCTTTAGCTTAGCTTGTAACCCTGCTATGAAGGAACAGAAAGACAAGAGATTCTTATGCAATAGCTCTCCCACTTAACCCTGTATCATATTCTGTCCAAGAAAAGAACACTTACCATTCATTCTTTCAAAAATACACTAAATAAGGGGGATCTACTGTTAACACACACTGTAAATGAGCAGGTTATCAAGTATTTGTTATTGTTTTTGCCAAGAGATCAGGCTTGAATAAAAGGCTTTGATGGACGTTTAAAAAGCCAACGGTTAAGTAATTTTAAACCACTGCCTGAGATTAAGCTTCTGCTGCTGCTATTCTCTGCTAAGCATTTGACCTTCAACTGCACATTATCAGCAGCGAGCTCCAGCATAAGAAATGGCTCCCTAAATGATTATCTAAGGAAAGCTTCTTGGTTAATCTAATTAGTTCATCTGAGGCCTGACAAACCCATGTAGTGTGGGGTTACAGAACACAGCAAAAATTAGAGCATCCCCTTAACTGTATATGAAACATGACAAAATACTTCAGAAATCACAAAAGAATTCATGAATAAGGCAATTTTCCAAGAAAAAAGCCACAAATCTCCAGATACCTACTCTAGCCACTGAAACCAGCCAGGCATAGAGCAATGCAAAAAATGTATTGCCAAAGAAAGTTAAAACCAAGCGCTGAAGAAAAAACCTTCAGGGTACATTCACACCTGCAAATGCACCCGACACCGACTACATGCAGTAACCCCCAGCGGGGGCTCCCGGTGATTATCAGTAGGAGGCAGCCCCATCGCTTGTGGAGCAATCACATGTTAGTGATCGGCTGCGGATGCTTATCGCCGGGAATCCCCGCTGTGGTAATTGCATGCAAAAAGGTTGCATGCTTGGAGAATGTCAGAGCTGAAACCAGGAAGTGCCTTCAGGGGATTGGTTGCTCAAAAAAGAAGCCTGCAGGAGTAAGCAATAAGGCAAATATGTCGATATCACCAAATTCATCACCCCCCTAAGCAAAATAAGCAGTGGAGATGGGGCCCATTGCGAGGGGAAAAATATTTTCCCAGTGTCAAGCTTTAGGAATCTGAAGCATGAAAATGTTCAGGTGGTCCAAAGAGTAAAATGTCACACTTAAAAAAAATTATAATATATGAGAGATAGAAGTGCTCCATTCAATAGATAAAACAGAAAATTTAACAAAAAAGTGTAAATATTATAATCAAATACATAAATGAGTAAATGCCAAAACATATATGCTCATAAAAACGCCATAAATAAAAAAGGTGAAACCGTGCACTACGATAACTAAATGGTGCAAAATCAAACGTGTGCAATATGTGAAGTGTACAAAACTCTGTAGTGGAACAGTTTGGATGCCCTTACGTATTGTGATATTTACACTTGTTTCATTGTATGGTGTTTTTGTATATTGAATTAAGAACTCACCAAGTGTGTTAAGAGAATAACACTGGCTCACACAATTTTGTGATTTTTTGTTACATCATGCATGAAGCGTGTTGATTTTTGGGCTGTTGCGTAAATTTATACACACTTTTTGCTTGCATTCCAGGAATTTGTCACTGGGAGCATACTGTCCCTAAATATCAGTAGCACTTTGTGCACCATCCAGCCATCGGCCTCTCAAGTGCACCTGTGCCGTCAGCCCACACCTAAACACTTGTACCTCAAGCATTGGGGCCAACCACCCAGTGTCCATAAGACCATAACAGGAAAATGTTCCAATGACAACTATTTAAGATGTGATTTCCAATGCTTCAGCACAATTTCTTCTTGCTTTGTGTCTGTAGGGAATTAAATTAAAAAAAAAATAAAAATAAATAATTAACATTGCCATTGTGAATTGTATGGGTGTGTAACTGCCCTTTATTGCCCCTTGCACTATGCACAGTTCATACTTGTCTGAAAGCACAAAAAATGCTTGATATATTCTTAGACATTTTTGCATGTGAATCTTTAGGGTTCCTGAACTATCTGACCACACCATAACATTTTCTGCATGTCAGATTTAAAGGATAACTAAAAAAGGCCAAAAAAAAACAAAAAACTGTTTTGAATAGAGTGGAGAGGGATTAGAACACGTTAGCAATAAAAAAAAAAAAAAAAAAAACTGTCTGTACCCCGTTAGTCGGATTCACACGCTTTATTTGTCCCGTTTACCATGATCATTGAAAGTAAAAACTAAAAAAAAAAAAAAAAAAAAAAAAAGGAAAAAATAAAAAGGAAAAAATAAATATATTCTTCCAAATTTTGGATTGTCCCCACATAAAGTAATAAAGGGGAAATCTTTTAATAGGGACACTAGTTCTGTTGACACAAACCAACAACCATGTTATACTTGCCTCCTCTGTGCAGTTGGTTTTGCACAGAGCAGCCGGGATATTCCTTTTCTTGGGTCCCTCTTTGCTGCTCCTACTCCCTCCTTTGAGTGCCCCCTCAGCCAGCAGCTTGCTACAGGGGTCACCCAAGCCGAGTCAGAGCTCTGTGTATCCATTCAGACCCGGGGCCCCGAGCTGGCCCTGCCCCCACTCTGCCCTGATTGGCTGACTGACTTTTGGAAAATTCTTTATTCCACTTTTTTATAAATACACAAGGTACAAAGACAAACCATTCTCAACACCAACCCCCCCCCCCCCCCCCCCCCTTCCCCATAGTGCAACGTCCCATAAATTACAGGTAGCCCAGCAGGACTAGTCACCTTTGCAGGAAAATTTCAGTAACTAGAACAGTTTAAACCATATGAGAAACTAGAATAGTAAACTTTTGGTTGCATCTAATCATGTCAGGCTACTGAAATGTGAATATTCCAGTCATGCATTACTCAAACCTATTATTGCAGAGTCTCATTGGCTGAGAGCCAGCATTGCCATACTTTTCAAACTTTTTGGGGCAACCCCTACTAAAAAAAATAAGTGGCCTTATAAAAAGACAGCGCCTTATTAACTATGCCCTTCCAATAAGCTAAGGAGGGAGCCTCAGGCATTTTCCAGCATAGAAAGATAGCCTTAGTTTTATAGAACAAGGAGAGCTATAGCAGGGTCCTTTGAGCCCTGCATGGTGCCACCTCTTTCACCAGGCCTAGCAGACAGATAGTCAAGGGAACAGGTAGCGAAAGCAGGTATTGAATGGTTTTAGTGACCCCCACCTAGAACTCCCATATCTGCTAGCAATGCCAGAATATATGATTAAAATCAGCGAGGGTAGTGATACAGTGTCACCCGAACCATATATACTTGCTGGGGTGCAATAAACCCTATGGAGCATCTTAAATTGAATAGAATGGTCTCGAGCTCGTGACCAAGGCCCTGAATGGGTGATCCCACATATCATCCCAGGCATACCCCTGAAAAAAATGGGGACTAATGAGCTACATTTATCACTACACTTGCTTAGTGCCTTTGGCAAGCAGCTCTTCAGGACACTGACATTGTCTTTTGCATAGATTCATCGCACAGCAACTGTTCCAGAGAAGACTGAAGCTCAAATGTGTCAGCACCGAACTAATGCATGCCTCAGCTGAAGATAACAGAAAAGGGCACCAGTTCGGGAGGCTGTGACTATCTTTCAGTTGGCCAAAGGTGAGCAGTTCCCCTGGTTTGGGCAGCAGAACCACCTGAGCCTCCATAAAAGAATCCAGAAGAAATCCTTTTTTTCTAAGCAGAAGTGAAACAGTGTCCCAAGTCACGGGACAAGAGCTACTAGATGTAGCCTATACCACTCTATGCAGAACCCGTCTGGACCTGGGGATTTGTAGGGAGGGAATGATTCAATGGCAGTTTCAATTTCCTTCTCTGATCTCCACCTCTAAAGCGTATTTTTTTTGCCCGTCTCAGAGAGCCCTGGAATGTTTAGGGAGGAAAGTAGGGATTCCAAGTCCTGCTAATTATAAGCTGGGATAGGCGCATAAAGTGCTCTATAATATTCTACAAAAAAGGTGTCCAGAATGTCATTCGGGTAAGTGAGCAAGGTTCCCTGGGAGTTGGTAATGCAAGGAATATTAGTCTGAACTCTGTTCCGCCACTAGAATAACCAGCAATTTTCAGTTTTTATCTCGGTGATCAAAAAGTGATTCAGCCCTCCTTGTCCAAAAAGGTGTGCGTCAGCTCTGTGTAATGCAACACCAAAAGACGGCATGCTTCCAGCAGTTCAACATACGTAATGTCTGACTGATTGGTTGCATGAGCCAGTTCACACACTCTCGCTATCCTGAAGTTCCCGTGACAAGACATTAAATGCTTTACGTGCTCGCTTGATAGACGATATATACTGACCACGCATACACGCCTTAAAGGCATCCCAAACTATGGGCAAAGGAGCTGATGGTAGATTGTCCTCCCAGTAGCCAGAAAAGACTGGTGCCACCTGGGAAGACACTGATTCCACCTCTACCAACCTGGGTTCAACCGCCATGCACCCCCTCTGATTTGTAAAGGTAGGCCAATATGCACCAACAGAGCTGTGTGATCTTACAAGCCCCCTGCAAGATAATTAGCTCCCCTCACCAACTGCATCATTGAAGCATTTGCAAAGGCTAGATCGATTTGTGAGGAGGACATATGGGCTTTAGAGAAGTAAAAAACTCCTAGTGGTAGGATTCTTCCATCGCCACAACTCCGTCAAGGAAGCCGTCTCTGCCAAGGCTGACAATTATACAGACGCAGTTCTCCTTGAATTAGAGGAGTCTAGGGCGACCCTCAAAAGGGAATTCAAATCACCCGCTATAATGAGAGTCAAATACATGAGGCGAGCCAACTTAAGTCATACAGCACCTGTATTTGAAATGGGGGAGGCACATAAACATTAACCAGCACCATTTTATCCATAACAATAATAGCTTTACTGATCAAAATAGCCACTCCCCTGGAATATGTGGAATACGTAGCATGCATGGCACATTGGATCCAGGAGCGCCGTAAAGTCAAAAACCTATTGCCATCTAAATGGGTCTCCTGTAAGAAGACTATATGAGGCTTAAGTGGTTTCAGATATTTGAACATCAGGGCGGGATTTATAGTTTAAGCCTCTAACGTTCCAAGACATCAAATTAAAACGTGGTTCCTGCCATAGGTATACATTAGAGTCCACACACACACACACACACACACAGTAAAAGTAGTATTGCACAGGTGCCATTGACATGAAATTTTCACCATGTCAGTAACAATCCATACTAAAACCAAAAAAGTTCAGAAATGTAATGAAAATTATTTAATACGACGCACAAAATCCTGTTGGTAATGACAGCTTTAAGACACCTCCTGTATGGAGAAACTAGCTGCATGCATTGCTCAGGTGGGATTTTGGCTCATTCTTCCAGTGTCTATAAATCTTGACAGTTCCACGAGCCTCTATGAACTCTACTCTAAGGCCCCTTTCACACTGGGGCGGTGCGGGGCGGCGACGGTAAAGCAGCGCTATATTTAGCGCTGCTTTACCTTCGTTTTACCCGCGGTATGCGGCCGCTAGCGGGGTGGTTTGCGGGCGGTAACCCCGCGGTTTCCCATTGATTTCAAACACCGCTCCAAAGATGCTGCTAGCAGGACTTTTTTTACCGTCCTGCTAGCGCACCGCTCCAGTGTGAAAGCCCGCCGGCTTTCACACTGGAGTGGATGGGGCCGGTTTTTTCAGGCGGTATACAGGCGCTATTTTTTCCGCCTGAAAACCGCCCCGGTGTGAAAGGGGCCTAATTCTTTTCATAGATTTTCTATTGGACTCAAGTCAGGCGATTGGCTGGGCCATTCTAGCAGCTTTATTTGAAGACAGTTGAGAGTTTACTTGGCTTTGGGTTTGAGATTGTCTTGCTGAAATGTCCACCCTTGTTTCATCATCATCCTGGTAGATGGCAACAGATTTTTATCAAGCCTATCTTGGTACGTTTTTCCATTCATCCTTCAAAATGATAGGAAGTTTTCCAGTCCTGTATTCTGAAAAACAGCCCCACACCATGGTGTTCCCATCTCCAAATGTAATTTGGTATGGTGTTTTTGGGGTGATGTGCAGTG